>QMIH01000446.1:188943-264245 GCA_003987875.1 Clarias batrachus | reverse complement strand
ACACACACAAAAAAAAAAAGGCAAGAAAATGGGCCTGATGCTATTTTCTGTGCTGTCAGCTAGAGGGTAATCTGTAGAAGCTCTTCTCGGTAAGATGGCAGGCTAAGACCAGGCTAAGTCACTGAGCCGTCTTTCGAACGCTTACACAAGCTCGCGGCATACCTGAAATAGAGAACACGATCCCACACAGCAGCCAGAACTGCCATCGGAACAGGGAGCGTGAGGAATCTGGAGCTCACTCGACTTTGTTTAAATGAAGAATTAGTTCACTGATATTAATAATGAGGATTCGGGATAKTAATGATGGAACAACAATATGAAAACCGTTCGATCAAGATTTTTGGTTTTAGAGATGATCATAAGTGTTGATCATAAGTTAAAGGTAGAATGGGAAAAAAATATATATATATATAGATATGTGTGAAATAGTCTTTAAAACTGTCTACAGCTTATGATGATATACTGTACAGTAGACTATATATAATTGTCTCAAATGATATATTTTTCAATGCACTTAAAGTGCCATGTCTGGAGGTAATCTTGTTGTGATCATTAAATTTGTTATACAGTTGCAAAGCAGAATTCACATTCTCATTACTTCCTGTCCTCCTTCATCTTAAGACAAAAGGTGAAAGACTTGATCCTAATATACTTTACTGCTTTACCGCAGACACTGCAAGCTCAAAGTACTCTAGGTGAGCCTTAACTACCACCATGGATCTGCTGCCATTTCCCCCCAGTGCTACTTCAGATCCGGGATTATAATATAAGCTTCCAAAATGTTGGAAATCTATAATCAAGTTTAGGTCGGGAGGCAGGAGGAAAAAAAAAATGAAATTATGAAATCACATTCCACTGTATAATGAACAAAATCGCTATGATCAACACGTTGCATGTTTCAAATGTTTTGACAGCTTTGAAAGGAAAAAAAAAAAAAATAGTGCTGCCAAATGTCAAAAGCTGTGTAACCAATGCAGTTAGTATTTGGAAATCTGGAAATAACACAATGTTGTGCTGTATTATGAGCAGACACTGAGATTACAGGCAGATAGAAATCTGCAGCAGTTATTATACTGTATAAATTGGAATAATTACACATTGCACCACAACCATGCAGGAAGATATAAATAAGTGTCAGAGATAAGCAAGATATTGTCTTTCAATGTTATTTTTAATCTAGAAAAAGACAGTAACAAAAAAATATATATATATATATATTATATATATTGACTGAACAATCTTAAATTGCTTATCTCACAGCTTGCACAACAGCTTTTTCAAATGAGTAATCAACTTCTTAATAATGACCTTCCTATAATAAAGACATTCTCAGAGAACATGATGTGGTTCATGCAGCGACGCCTAAAACCTGAAGCCGGCGAACCTCTACCAGTCAGAAAGGCATTCCGGGATGTTTAGGTGTTTCGAGACGTACAAGCTTCAGAATTTCAGTGCTGCTTTGTGCCATATACGAAAACACAGATGGATTTGCACAGACACGGAGTGAGAGACAGAGCTGCCAACACCCTTTTCTCACCATCTAGAGACCTGGCTCCAGTATCCGCTCCTGGCGAGCCGCTGAGAAGCGATTGTCAGCCACTGTCATGCAAATCTCCCAGCCTGCACTGACAGCAGCATCACTATAGTTACAGACCGACTGTCTTCACAGAGAACGCTGACAGTCTGCATATTAATGACAAATTAATCAGGCTAAAACAAATCTGCAGAGGCTAGATGTGAAACGAGGAACAGACTGAGAACCAGACTTTGCCTTTTTTCGTGTCATTAACGGCATTTTATTGCATTTACTGAACATCAAAGTACATTTACAGTGAAACACCTAATATATTATTCCAGCGTCTGCCATGAATAAGAAATGTGCATGCACTAAATTTACCTCTGAGGTTCAACCGTAAAAAATAAATTTCACAGACCATTCAAATATTATGATTTCAGTGTTTATAATAGTCTGTTGTTTATTTATTAGGGCCATTAAATTAATGGAGCCATTTATTCATGAAATTTATGTTGACAGAATGCACAAGGTCCAAGTTAATATTATTTTTTAGGCCTACTTGTTTTTTGTTGTTGTTTTTTGACTTATTGAGGGTTGGATTAAATCCATTCATAATAAATATAGTGTCGTATAATACTAACTTCTAAAACAGAAGATTTCTAAAACAGAAGATTTCTACATATAAATTTTTTTTTAATGAATTAAGACCCCTTGGCTATACTTCACAGATCTGTTTTCACAACCTTTGTTGTTCGGTTCATAAGCTTCAGCTTCCGATATAGCCACTTCGTACCAGATGGAACATCACGTACACTCTCGAACCGTAAGGTATTTAATTAACGGCTGGCTAATGTAATGTTAGCAAACAGCACGTGCGGCTCAGTCACAACGTGTGTGCAAGCGATGTACGATCGGCGAGGCAGCGCCAGCGAGACGAGCCAAGGAGCCGCATGGCGCTCACCCACAATCTCGCAGAGGATTTCCCATAAAGCACCACAGCTCTCGGCACTCTGAAAGAAGCGCACTGTGCTGCGGGAGGAGGCCAGGCCGAGGGGAGAAGATGACAGAGCTGACCGATGTGTGCATTCCAGCGCTGGGCAGGACCCGCGGCTGAGAGGGAAGCGCTGGATGTACGCGCATGACATTTCCCTCCTGAACTAATTAGTTTAGACCCACGCTGGTTAATCGGGTTTGGTGTGTAGGAATCATGTTTAAGCTCCTCAAACCATGCTTTAGATCTTAGGGGCCTTGTTTAGCGAGAGGGCAGTTGGGTCAGTGTGCATATGTTTTTTTTTGTTTTTTTTTTCATTTACACGACTTCTTTATTGAACACAGCTATGTCCACGGATTTTATAAATCCATAATGAATTTTTTGCTCTAATGGAGAGAATATCTTAAATATTCTACTTTGAGGCCTTAATGGGTGGAAAATATTTTATTTTTTTTCTCTTTTTGACCTAGCCATATTCAGAACAGCATGATTAAAAAAAAAAAAAAAATTCCATGTTTTTCCATTTTTTTCACAGATTCATCCACATTCTAAACAGTTCTTTAGTCTCATTTATTCGCTTTGGGRAACCTACTAAACCTACACAGTCTTAAATAACGTACAATAGCAGCAGCAGCAGACATTTCAAATTAGTGGTAAAGTGAAAACTAATTACACATTTCAACACTCAATTCAATAGCAGGAGAGCACAAAGGTCAAGATCATTCATGTTCATTTGTATACGCGAACAGCAAGCCGAGAGATATTGTGAAAAATATCGTCGAGCCCGCTGCCCGGTTATTCTAATATTCAAGGCTGAAATGTGAAGCTGGGGAAGGTAATGGAAGGAAAAAAAAACAAAACAAAACAGATCATATCAAGAGAGTCGAAGACAATTCCTTGATACGTGGTACGGTACTGCACGTGTCCGAAGATTTTGTGTCAATCAGGAAGGCGGTTGTTCCGAGGTTTAAAAAAGACAGGAAAGAGAGGAACGATTACAGGATCAACTGGCTCAATATTTTGAGCAACAATAGACAGTGATATCACATGGYTACGTGTCGAACCCAGCCCTGGTGAAAGAATAGCGAGAGAAAGGGACGCTGCAGGATTTGGGTTCAGAGCGGCACCACGTGCTTCAGCGCCATCTTGTCTCATTTACCTACACAGGAATTCCGAGAAAGCTCCAGACGGCTGTTTGCATCGGAGCAGGCTCGATCTCAAATCGCTGAGAAGGAAAAAACAATCCTTAAAAAAGAAGAAAAAAAAAGGAAAAAGCTAATCCTGCAGACCTACATGTGTTCCATGTGAAAAACAGGATTTATTATCATTATTATTATTTTTATCAGACGTGCTGTTTTTGTCTATAAAAGCATGGGGCAAGCAGGACGATGAGACCAGAACTCTGGAGTACTCAAGTCTGTGAAAGAAAAAAAAATAATCGGTGTATATGTGGACGTTTTTTAATGCGTGTGTTTGTATGCAGGAGACAGCTTGGAGCTTCCCAGCCATGGGCGTCACCCGGTGTGGATCTGTCTCTGTCACTCCACCTGCACGGCTTCCTTCAATGCAGCAGCCTTTGTTCTAAGCACCTGGCCCTGCCTGAGTTGGCTGCTCCACCTTAAACGCTTGGGCCGGGCTCCTGTCCCTATGTCTGGTCCACCTTAAAACTTGCAGAGCCTCTCCGAGGCTGCCCCTGTGCCAAAGAAGTGCAGCATGAGGAGCAAACAATAGAGCTGCAGCTCAGATACCAGAGCACTGCAGAAACAGGGGCAAAGCCCATACTCTCTCTCTCTCTCTCTCACTCACTCACTCTCTCTCTTTCTCTCTCTCCAACACACACACACACACACATACACAATCCCAGCAAAAAAGAGGCTTGGTCATTTTTATAAGAAAATCCCGAAAGCAATCTAAGCCGAGTGAACCAGACAAATCCTCTTACGAGTACGGGTACCTGGGTGAGCCTCCAGACAAACTGCCTCACCCGTGATGGACAGCATCGTCCCTGGGAAATGGCGACGTGATCGGCTGCTTTATCGTAGCCATATCCGTTGGTCCGGTGATGGATAACGGAGGCAGGGTGACTGGTACTGTATACGTGATGCTCGGATCGAACTGCTGACCACACCGCAATGCGCCTGTGCCCGTGAAACCCTACACACATACACCTGGCTCATTGKTTTATATGTACGTATTTGTATTTACTTTTCCATTAGGTACGAGGTACCATTTTGGAAAGCAGATGACCTAGACGAGAGGACATTCCGGTGTCTGAGGAACACGGAAGGCATAAAGATCAGCGCAAAGAAATCCACTAGCGATAATCCTCCCGCGCCTGATCGTTTATCAATACATAATACATATTAGTAGTGCTTCGCTGGCGTTACTACAGTAGGTGATATTCTCTTGGGCTGGATCATTTCGCATTCGAAGYCATTTATAATCCAYGTCGGGTTTTTCACAAATCAGAATTATAATAATAATAACAATTCATAAATAATGGTACTGACTTACAACACTCTGCACATCATACTAAAGAGCTATGCCATGCAGCCATGGAGCACGCACGCACACACACACGCACACTTGCACTCACACATGCTCGGACGCACACACAATTAGCAGGCTTAAGAGAGAGAGAGAGAGAGAGAGAGAGAGAGAGAGAGAGAGAGAGAGAGAGAGTGGGTTCATGTCTTCAGAGCACAACGCTGAGCACTCTCACTGAGGTCAAACACAAGTGTACCGAGCCATAAGCGTCACGCTCTCACCAGTACTTTGTGCTGCTCTCAAATCATTAGGCAAGGACGAGCCAGCTCGGAGAAGACAAAGACACTCATACAGTATGGCCTCACTGAAGAGAAACCATACATGACTGCTCATTTGCTCCTCGCKCTTGTGCATCGGAAAGGAATCCTCCTCTCATCACTCGTCTCACAATGAAGCCTCAGCTGATTCGAACCACAAATGTGTCACATGACCCCTGATGCCAGCATTCCGTTATCCCTCCCCCTTCCAAAAAAAAAAAAAATTCTTCTCTTCATACCCCTGGCTAGCTTATATCCTTTTTTTTTTTTCCTTCACTGTGGATTCATTTCACTGTTGATTTGGCTTTAAAATGGCTTTGTCTCCCACAGTGCTAGGATGATGGAGTACCCCTCCCAGCTCCCGAGAGCCTAACCCGTGCACAGAACAGCAAAACGTCACAAGTTAGGGTCTCAGGGATTGCGAGAGGCACACGGTCAAAATCTGTCTCAGCTCAGGGCACGCGGCAAAACCTGCAACGACATCAAAACAAAAGCATCATCCTTCAAGTGTACACAGAGGGTCGAGCCGGCCGACGGGAAGACCGAGGAAAATTCTCCTTCTCCAGTTTAAAATGACAACAGCAATGAGGATGGTTTAAAAAATAATGATATTAATAAGAATAATTAAATAAAACGGAATCAAATAAATTGTCCTTCTTATAGCATCATCGCATTCACACCCTCCCCCCACCCCCTCCTGTGACACACAACAAGTGCAACCTTCAGCCAGACACAACACTGACACCTCCCCCCTCCCCCAACTTCGTCTCTCTCTCTCTCACTCTCTCTCGCTCGCGCGCTCTCTCTCTCGCGCGCTCTCTCTCTCTCTCCCGCACCCCCCGGCCCTGATGCCATTCTATATCACTTTGAAAAAAACGTCCTCGCAGGTAAACTTAGTCGCCCCATCGGTAAGCTCCTCTCACAAGCATATATCTCGCACGCTTATAATAAGCATAATATCCCTGGAACTCTGGCGCCAACTCATACTCCTGTTACCCGTACTTCGCTCTCGCGTTAATTACTCTGAGCGACAGGCTAAAGCATTAGACACGCATATTGAAGTAGCTCGCAGTTGAAATCAGGAGGAGGTTAGTTACATCAAGCGTACGAAAGAGTTCCTGAGCACAGATGCTACCTGACTAGACGAAGATGATGAACGAAGCCACCTCGGGCTGTTTTTCAAATTAAGGTTAATACAGTATTATCAGATACTGAAAGGAGAACGTAGGAAGCAATACAGGAAGGAAAGGGGGGGGGAATATTTCGAGGAACTTACCCAGATTCGGTAACGGATAAGGATACAGCTGACCGCTTTCTCCCGTAGCCTGCTGGACAAAAGAAAGACGGAGTGAGAGGAAGCGGGGAAAAAAAAAAAAAAGGAGAGTAAGATGAGATAGGAGGAGAAACAGAAAGAGAAATAGACATCTTAGATTTCAGAATCTCTTCCGAGACCGGGGCGCTGATGAATATACATGCGTGGTGATGAAAGGAAGCGTGGAGCGAGCGGCACACGGAGCAGCCCGAACGAACCGGGGAACAGGTTGGTCGGCGAGATCGGAGCCCAGCTCCCATCCCGCGGTCCCGGGCGACGAGAAAAGCCAGGTGGGTCGATGACAATGGCGATGACGGTCACGGCGCTGTCGGAAGCATGCAGGTTGGAAAAAAGCGTGCAGGGAGGAGGCGAGCCCGAGAGGAACTGCGACTGCCAGCCAACAGCCAGGGCCACAACACCAGCAAATCATACCAGTCTACTGGATCTCAGAAGAGGAGGGGGGGGAGTTGAGAGCGCATGCAGCCAGCCGCACACGCGCACACACACACACACACACATACACACATGCGCGCACACACTTTCACTCGGTTACTTCACCTCACTGGTCCAGAGTTGATTAGCTACAGCGGCACCGTGTAGGCGTATATCCCTGGTTTCAGAGACAGCGGAAAAATCGAAAAAGGAAAGCTCAAATCTCCCTGACGAGGAAAAGCTGCGGATGAGACGTCTGAAAAGAGGCACAGGCATCAGTGCACTGTGCTGCTTCTGCTCCACTCTCCACACCCCCTTCTTCTCTTTCATTCTCTGTATCTGTCTTACATTTCTCCCTCCCTCTCTCTCTCTCTCTCTCTCTCGCTCTCTCTCACACACACACACACACAAACTCTCTCTCTCTCTCTCTCTTTCCCGCCGTGCACACACTTTTCCTCTCATTCCATCTCTCTCGGAGCAAAACCGAAGGGGTGGGGGGTGCAGGAGAAGGAAAAGCATGAACCCCCTCCACTCTACTCGTAGGTCCTGCATTTATAAATCCATGTTGAGTGGCAGGATGAAAAAAAAAAAGAAGAAGAAAATGAGAGAATTCGAGAGGGAGAAAAGTAGTATCATCCATACATTTCGCTCTCACAGCTGTGATTAGTTAAAGTCAGAGGCCCACCTCTATGCCATATCAACCCCAGAGCCAGACAGAGCGAGACAGAGAGAGAGAGAGAGAGAGAGAGAGAGAGAAAGGAGGGGGCTGATAAAGTCTTCTGCTTTGCACTTATCCCTTATCCGGCTTTTTTCGTTTAATACGGCCACTCTCTTTCATTTCGTGGGAGTTCATCAGCCTGTCCATTTATGTCCTACATGTCATGGCTACCTAGACAGGCAGGTTTAAACACGAGAATAAAAGCAAACAAGAAAGAGAAAGAGTGAGCGAGAGCTGGTCCTATAAACATAGCTACATGATGTGCTTGGCTTATAGAGGCTACATTTTATCTCCACTGGTTCCCCCAGGCTTGGGCTGAGAGAGAGGGGTGGTGGGGGGAGAGAGAGCTGCCATGGATGATGAGGAGGAGGGACGAAGTGAAGGGGGGTGTTCGACATACAACGGTGCAGACACTGCAAACAGCGCAAATCAGTGACACTGTATCTGAGTGAGGGGGGGAGGATTGAGCGAAAGAAAAAAAAGGAAGAAATTCCTACAACACACTTCCTTCTTCCTTTTCGTCTTTATTTTTGCAGGCTCCTTCATCTTCCTTCTTCTGTCTCGGCTGGAATTCCGGATCCTCGGCCGCTACGGTGACGAGACGCATTTTGTTTTGCACATGTTTGTTGGTGCACATCCCTGCTCGCTCTTCACCTTTACGACTCTTCCCTTTTAAAAATTTCTCCCTTCGCTGCAAGCTCGCACCCCCCGCCCTTTCTCGCCGCTGCTATCCTCATTTATCACCCTCTTCTCGTTCAGATACAGCCAGCCATCAGGCAGACGCTAATATTAGACCGCCTTTGACAGTGCCGACGGCCATCGTGCGCCTCTATCAAGCACGCACATGCTTAGCACACACATGTGCATGCCGCTGTAGTTTGACAAAAATCCTGCAAGGACTTTGCATCCTGTCTGAATCATTTCGAAAAAAAAAACAAAAAACAAATAGGAAGATACAGTACATGCATGGGCTTGATTTGATGTACATATTATGCTTGTGTATGGAGCTCATTTTTTAAATGGGGAAGCATGTGCACCAAGCATGTGMATCTGACTGATGAGACACACCGGTTTCGATAAATAATATCGTCACTGTTAAAATGTCCGGTATAATAAGGTGCATTACGTATGTCTTGAAGTATTTTAATGTTCGTGCTCAGAGTGAGCTCTTAGTCTGAGTAATTACGGCATTATTACATAGTACTAATTATAGTATTACTCATGGTAATGACACCGATTAAATAAAAATGAGCAGATTTCAATCAGTGATGTCGAGAGATATTCAGCAAACTTCTGAGAGACTGGTAATCATTTTGTCAGCATCATTTGCCCTATAGACAAATTTTTGGAGTACGGCATCGCCTCAGATCTCATAATTACCATCTGCGAAGACATACGACTGACATTAACATGACATGACAGTAAGATCATTGCATCTGACTGAAAACGTTCCAGGCAGGGGAACCAGTAGACGGTGGCGGAAAGCAAGCAAGTTGAAAGCATTTGTTTCACATGTCTTTTCGTTACGCAGGAACCAACGGGGAGAAGCGCCGAGAGAGCAGAATATCCCTCCACTCGGGTCTGCATCGGATTAGCGCTCCGTGGTTGATGTTAGACAGCACACAATACCTTCGTAGGCGCCCAAAGTAAATGCACACACTCAAGAACAAACAATTACACACAGACACACGTTGATGATTTAGCAAAGAAGGGAGGTTTAAAGGGAAAAGAAGCTCTCCTCGCAGTAGTTTAACAGCGTACCAGGATCGGATTATAGAGCTAAGCGTAGCGACTGACCATTTCTGGATCAGAATGCATGGACGCCGGGGTGAAGTTGTAATATTACACCACTGGAGGGCAGTCTATTGCTCTCTAACTGAGTAAGGACGACATTTATTCTTCAGCAAGCGAGGTAAGTGACAGTCATTTCCCGCGTATAATTACTAATTAAAATCTACTACTAAGTAAGGTTAATATATAGGTCGATTGGGAGACTACAACTTTTCGGAAATGAAAATGTATTTGATTATAATGTATTTTATTATAACCCGTACAGTGGAACTGCTTAAAAGAAGTAACATGACTTCATCCATGTAGCATCATATAAAGGGGTGTGGTCAGGATCAAACACGTTGACCCCAAAATCTTAACGTATGAAAATAAATAAATAAATAAATTTGTCATGACTAATATACATCTTTTTATTTATGAAGGATAAACACCCAAGATATCCAAGAAGAAGTGAAACTTTTACATGTATTGAATAGCAGTTGTTCATGACAGCAAAGTAAGGTACAGATTAATTGGGGATGTTTTAATAAAAGAGGTTTTCCATAGTATGTAAAATATACTAATATGAATCCAGTCAATCTTGCCCCCGTATAACCCCAGCCTCTTGTACATTTATTGCAGAGTAGAACGGCACCAAGAAGACTGGCAGGGATCTAGACAATCAGAGAAATGTATGAGGGCCGTTCAAGTCAAACCAGGACTTTTGGTTGTGCAGAATAACAGAAGACTATTTTACACAATATTATTATTACTTAATGTGTACTTCATTTACACACACGCGCACACACACACACACACACACACACACACACACACACACACACACACACACACACACACACACACACACACACACACACACACACACACACACACACACATATATATATATATATATATATATATATATATATATACACACAATATAATGGAGAATCAGAATATGGAGTTTGATGGATGATGAATTTGGATTGTTTTTAAAAGTTTTAAATATACTATAATGAATAAGCTATGACCAAAATAATCAAATATTTAACAATAATATTAATAGTAATAAAAGCTTTTAAAGATCGATTTTGACAAAATGGAAGGACTTTCTTTTTGCAACCAAAGGATACTTCCTTCGATTTTATTAATTAAACGTGTGAAATTAAACTGATTTTCTCTCTTAGCAACACTTTGGACACCGAGTCCGAAATAAACAGGGGCAACTTTTTCAAAATGTATCTGACCATCACATGCTATGCCTTTGTTCTACAGTCTGTGGTTCACTTCTGAAATCAAACACGTGTTTATACTATATTAGCAATCGACCGCAAGCTTTCATGCCCCGGCTTATGCATCTCTTTAAGCTTGACACACCCTATTTAGAATCATTACAAACTTCCAGCTTGATCCAGGGGGATTTTTATCCCCTTCTAGGAATACTTTTACTCCCTGTCTGTTGTATTAACTCCATCTTTACCTGTTTGGACTGTTCATAGATAGTTGTTAACTGAGAGCAGAACGTACTGGCAACAGTTTAGCAAGGAATTATCGAGCAATTACGTCAAGAACATGTGAGAGCGTTATCTGGACTTGAATTTTTCAGCCATGAATTGTAAATGGACGATGACACAAAATATCTACATATAAGCTATGAAATGGAAATTATTCATTAAAGCATTAAGATTTCCAACACTTACATTGGATAATATACTGTACCATGCCTTCGAAACTTTTCGCAGTGAAACAACAGAGAGGATCATGGGACCCTCGTCTCATCTCCAATCACATCGAACATTACAGGAGACTCTATCCTGTTCCGTTTCTATCACATTTTAAACCCCAATGGTGCCAGATCAAGCCCCAATAGACATGTTTAAAGAACAGACCCTTCTCACAGGTCTCATAATGGACTGAAAAATGGACACGGTCTTGGAGATTGATTTTCTTGCAAGTGCAAGTGTGACTTAGTGGTATAATAATGCTGTATTGTTAATTCCATGGTCTGTAAAGCAGATTTTGTGGTACACCTGCAAGTCTACTTTTCTGGACAGTACAATAGTTTCAAGACAATTTAAATACCAAAGTTGCCAAATGTATAGCCATCACAGGAAGTCATTTGCCAATAGARTGTTATGTTGGTGCAGACCACCAAAATGATGCACAGGATGGCAGAAAACATCATTCTTGTAGCTTATGCTAATCATGCTTTTACAACTACGCCTAAAATAGCAACAGAAATCTACTTGCATTTCTTTTTTCATAACTGTCACTATCCTGAGCCACTGACTCATACAGTTCAGGTTTTTTTTTTAAAGCTAATTTGACAGGATATTGCAGCAACATGACTACCTCGACCTCTTCATGAGGTATTCATTCAACATTTCTTATTAAAATTGTGCTTCCCTTTGCCAGGGGAGTATTTAAAGTAATAGTGATGAAAATGAGAATATATACAGTATATACTACCAGTCGAATGTTGGACACACCTTCTAATTCAATCGTCTGTCCTGGTTTTTATTTCTTGCTCCATCGCAAACCAATGCTGAAGGCATCCAAAATATGCAATAATCTCCTCAGTTCATATTGAGATGTGTCTGCTACCCATGATCTGTAAAGACTTCATGACAGCTCTAATCTTAGATGCTTATATAATTGGAGATTTCTGAGGCTGGTAACTCTAAATGACCTGCAGCAGAGGTAAGTTTTGGTCTTGCTTTTCTGGGAAGGTCTTCATGAGAACCAGGTTCATTATGGTGCATGATGGGTTTTGCAAATGCACTTGACAATATTCCAGAACAGCGGACCTTCGTGTCAAAAAACAGCAACTGACTGTTGCGGTTACTTAAATACCTAATGATTTTTGTGCTATTTCATAGTTTTGAACAAAATTCAATATTGTTCTAGAATATAGCAAATTAAATCCAAAGATGTGTCCGAACATTTCACTGGTGTGTTCAAACTTTTAACTGGTACTGTATCTGATAGCAAAGTAATAACTAGGCAATTTTTTTCAATAAAATAGGTTCTAGCCTGACCATGAACATAATAAAACACTAACATTTCATTCAACTCCCAATATTTTGATTATGGCACGCATGATGGTGGCCAAATCATGTGTGAAAATGACTCGTTACACTACCAGAACCACTCTTTCACAACTTGAGTCCTGGAATATGCCTGTGCACATTCAGGGAGGAAAAAATATTGATGGAATAAACTAACCATTCAGTACATTCAAGTAGTAATTTGACTTAATTCTATTGACGCATAACATTGCAAATTGTAGATGTGACTAACTGAAGGAAGCCTAGATTATAACACGGCCTCAGGGGACTTGTACGGTCACTTGCTTCATGCATCACTTCATGTTCTTCCTTTCTTACCCTGATGTACCTGATCACCGTGAATAGTGTCAATCTGAACTCATCGGACGATACAACCTTTTTCCATTGATCCAAAGTCCAATCTTTATGCTTTCCAACAAATTTGAAGCATTTGTTTCTGATAAGTCTAACTAACAAGGGGTTTCTTATGGCCACACAGATGTTTAGTTCCAATCATATGGGCTCTTGTCACATTGTATATGTTAATGCTCTTAATTTATTTATTATTTCTATAGCGCTTTTAACAATTTAAACAACACACACACACACACAGACACACAGACACACACACACACAGACACACAGACACACACACACACACACACACACACACACACACAAACACACAAACACACAAACACACAAACAAACACTCACATACACTACAGTCATTTTGAAAATGGCAATCATCCTACCCTGGATGTCTTTGGACTGTGGGAGGAAACCCAAGCACCTCAAGGAAACCCACCAAGCACCCATAGAACATGCCACCTCCATGCACGCAGACCCGAGGGCGCAATGGAACCCTTGCTATTCTTGTTATTCTTAACACTCCAAGGTGCWTTAATTCTCATATACTTAAAAATGTGACAAAGACTCAGGTTTTTATTTACCAAGAAATCACAGGTTTTAGTATAGTTACATTTATTGTGAAATGACTGCAAAACATTCCAGTTGCCGTTAACAATTGTTCCCTCACCAGTCATCTTATTGAATCACATATCTCTATCCAGAAGAAGTTCCAATTGTGGAAAATGTGCAGAATAAACAACATTTATTCTGACTGAAATAAATTGTTGAAATTTTTATATGAAATTTATATGAAATGTGTTTTATTTTCCAATAACAATAAATTTTGTTAAGCTTAACCTCCTGATACTTGGACTTGTATTTTCTTGTCATTGTTCCTTTTTATTAGCTCATAATAACAATGAATGCAATGAAAGTCTTCAAACAAAATGAAATCTTCTTTTTATTGTTTATATAAGTCCTCATATAAAAATTGTTAAAAGTTATATAGACAATGTAGTTGGACGAAAATGTCATATCCTCATATCAAGATGTTCGGACCTCAAGAGGATTTATTATATAAGTGTAAACCATATACATTTCTGTCAAAGTATTGATTCTACAGGAACAATAACCTACTAGATCAAAGGCATTAATATAAACCTGTGACATGTCTCGCAGTCTGGACTGCTATTAATGTGCTGTAAAAGCAAATGCAGCAACATAAAGCGTGATCATTTTGTCCATATTATGAAGCGTTACATAGTTCTTTTCGTACAACAGTGGTACCATGGCGTATGAACACCCTGCCTCAGAAATGTTCACCTTACAAACAGAAATTTGTTAAAAACTTTGACTCAGCATACGAAGCATTTTCAGCAAACGCAGGATTTTTCAACATCTGAAGGACCGAACTGAGCCGAAACGACTGGCATACAGTTGCATAAAGTTGCGCATACAACAGGTACCTGTTCAAAACTTTTGCATCAGTGAAAAGCCAAGTGAAGCAAGTAAAAATTTTTGGGGGTGTTTTATTTTTGCATTTTGTGCAAGATTTAATGAAGACATAGTACAGTACCATTGGGTCCCAAGAATGCGAGCTAGGACGGTAGAAAGAAGTAAAAGGAGCCGCTTTCAGTTATGTTTTTTAAGCAGCCATTGCTAAAAGGACTTATGAATCAAGGTTAAGTGAGGTTTAATGCCTATTTTTTTTCATTTACATGTCTTTTCTAAATGTTTTGATTGTTTCTATATGCTTTATAAGTATGTTTTTAGTGTTGAAAATTAGTATTATTGGTAATATGTTTGGGTGGCTGGAACGCAATATCTGCATTTACATGATTTCCTATGGGAAAATGCGCTTCACAATACCAAATTTCCCCTTTAGTATTCGCCTTCAGAACGGATTAAATTTGTTTGCCGAGGTAAAACTGGTAAAAACATGATCTGAAATGAAAAATATTGATGTTTCCTTACATTGATATCTGACAAGTGGTGGGATATATTATGCAGTGACTGAACGGCCAGTTCTCAAAGTTGGTGTGCAAGAAATAGGAAGAATGGGCAAGTATACTGGTCTGAGATACAATATGATGCTATGCCTAAAAAAACTGAGTTTGAGTATTTCCAAAACAGCAGGTCTTCTGGGGTGTTCCTCGTTTTCCAAGGAAAGACAACCAGTGGAACTGGTGCTCATTAATCCACATGGAACGCAAAGTCTAGCCTTTTTAGGCCAATCCCATTAAAGAACTACTATAGCACAACAGGTTATTTCTGGCTACAATGGGAAGGTATTAGAACCAACAATGCATTTCAGCTTGCTGTGTATGTGACTGCATAGCCACAGACTGGTCAGTGTGCCCATGCTGAGCTCCTCTTCACTGCTCAAAGTTCCTACAATCAGCATGTGAACTTCAGAACTGGACTATGAAGCAATGGAAGAAGGTGGCCTGGTTTGATGGATCATGTTTTCTTTTACATCAAGTGGATGGCCGTGTGTGTGTGCATGTATGTGTGTACCTCGATTACCTGCGCAATAGATGGCTCCATGATGCACTATGGGAAGAAAGCATGCAAAAACATGGTGATAGTCTGGGCAATGCTCTGCTGAAAAACGTGGCATTCATGTTAGTTTAACATGTAACACCTATCAAAAAATTGATGCAGACCAAGTATCCCCTGATGGCAGTGGCCTCTTTCAGCAGGATAATGTGCCATGCTATATTACACAATCATTCAGAAGTAGTTTGACCAAGAGTTCAAGGTGTTGACATGGCCTCCAAATTCACCAGATCTCGCTTTGCTTAAACATATGTAGAGAGTGCTGGACTAACAAGTTTAATCCATGAAAGCAGCTTGCAGCTTACACACTCGCAGAATCTACTGCTAACACCTTGGTGCCAGATACCATGGCAAACCTTGAGAGGTCTTTTGAAGTCCATGCTTGATGCTTGAGTTGTTTYGGTGATGCTGCTAAACAATATTTTATTGTTATGGCTAGGTAGTATTTGAATATTTAAAGAAAATATTTTATGCATTATTATTATTATCATTATTATTAGTAGTAGTAGTCAACATGAATGCAGGCATATTAATAATAAAACAGATTAACAGAAAACAACTATTTACTGTAAAAAGATAGATGATACAATTTGAGATACAGTTTGAGATCTTTTTTTTTTTTTTTTAATGCATAAAGATGCCACTGTTGGTAATTCAGAACTTTTCAAGGTCTGTGAAAAAGTTATTTTTTTCTCTCTCTCTCTTCTCATCATGGAGGACATCAACATTGCTCATCTTAAAGATTTATTATTAGTAGTAGTGGCAACAGTTTTTTTTTTTTTTTTTACTATTGAGAGTTGTACTTTTATCAGAGTGCTTAGTCAGCTTATCCTTCAAGTCATGGCCATGATTTCTTTTTCCAATAGGAGAGAGCATGTTGAAGTTACAAAAGCCCAGATATTATTTAATTAATTCCACAACTCAATAAGGAAAAAAGGAACATGATAAAATAGTATCTTTCGTGCACTTTCATGAGCTTGATTTAGTATCTCATGGCTACACAAAATTTACTGTTAGTGAACAATTAACAAACTAATGTGCTTTAACTATACTCTAGTAATTAGAACAAAGCACAGATCAAAATCAATATTGATAGGCACCAATCAGCCATWACTAAAAAACAAACAAACATAAACACCTGACTAATACTGTGTAGGTCCTACTGTGTCTCCAAAACASTCCTGAACCATTGAGGCATGAACGCTACTACATCTAAAGGTGTGCTGTGGTGTCTGTGACCGAGGCTTAAGCAGATCCCCCTYGACTACTGTACGGTACGAGGTACTGCTTGTTTGCCCAGCTCATTGCAACGTGTTTGCCCAGCACATCTTAAAGATGCTTGATCTGRTTGAGAGCTTGGGAATTTGGAAGCCAAGTCAAGACTTTTGTCATTTTTGCAGTGTGGCAGCCAACACAGTCTTGCTGAAAGAATTCCTGAACATTGTCCTACTGGGAATAAAAAAAAAGTCGCTATGAAGGYGTGCACATGGTCTACGGCAATGTTTGAACAGGTGGCATGTGCCAAAGCAACATCCACACCAATACCAGGAGGCATGGCTTCACAGCAGATCATTCACCAGAGAATCTCACAGCCTCTGCCARCTTGCCTTCTTCTCATAGGGCATCCTGGTACCTGACACACATGCACCCCAGCCATCCACATGATGTAAAGGAAAATGTGATTCATCAGACCAGACCACCCTCTTCTATTGTGCCCTGGGGAAGTTCGGATGGATGCGCAGCCCCATACACAGCAAGCTGCCTTGCACTRTGAGTTCTGACATCTTTCTATCATGGCAACTTTCTCAACAGTTTGTGCTMTTGAAAGTACCGCTTCTGTGGGATTGGACCATAAAGGCTATCCTTTGCTTTTCATACGCATCAATGAGCCCTGGGTGCCCATGACCCTGTCGCCTGCCCCTTCCTTGGATCACTTTTAGTAGGTGTTAAGCATTGCATTTTGGGAACATTCCAAAAGAACTGCCATTTGGAGATGCTCTGACCCAGTCATCTACTGTAGGCATCGCACTTTTGCCCTTGTCAAAGTCACTCAGATCCTTACACTCTGCATTTTTTTCTTGCTTCCAACAGATCAACTTTGAGAATTGTCTGTTTACTTGCTGTGATATACAGTATATCCAATCTCTTCCCAGGTGCCACTGTAATGAGACAATCAATGTCATTCACCTAAACTGTCAAGTGTTCTTTATGCTGTGGCTGTTTGGTGTATTGGCAATATACTAGCCTGCTATGAGATATTTATTTCAGTGCTTGCCATCATCACAGTCATATATCATTTTATTTTTCATTTCAATTGCCTTTTCCTTTTATGCTACATCATATTACATTTGACAGCAAAGAAATAAAGGCAGTCTGATTCTTCATTGTGCAATGTCTACTGCTCAATTGTTTTCAGGTTTAAAAGCAAGTTACGTTTGTTTTTAAGACATAGTCTAAACTTAATTAAAAAGACCCTGTCTCATACACTTCACTAAAGAAAAAAAAAAAAAAGGCAAACATGCAGGTGATTCGAAAAACATTATCCTCATCACATGCATGACCTGATATCCCTGAATCATATTTTGCTGCAACACTAGTTATTCTGTTGCACCATGTACAGTATATACATGTATTTCGTTTAGGTTTTCGTTTAGGTTGTAGTTGGAGCATGCATACCTCAAGGAAAGCTAGGAGGTTGTACAGTTATCTCCCATGGTATAACTCTAAACTATACAACCTACTACCTCAGCCTGGGGAGCATTTAAGAAACCCATCTAAGTAAAGTCCATCGGTCCAACAGGAGAAACAATCTGACTTTCAAGGTGTAATGTCAGACCGAAAGCTGGCACAGCCCAAGCTGGCAAAGTGCTCTAATGCAAACGCAATGCGTTATGAGAAACCTGATAAAATTTAAACCAGACTGTTAATCTATGTTTCAGGCTGCTGCTAAAGGTTTGGCCACAAACTGTAGTAAAGACAATACTGTATTGGCAAGTGAGGCAGTTGTGAAGGCTCGACAGACAGATACCTATAGATACAAGCTTGTGTGGAAAGTCACCACAAGTTCGGATCTACGGGTTTGTGTCTGCAGGCATGTCTCTCCCAGAATAAAAAAAAGAAGAAAGAAAGAAATACAAACCATAAAACTACATTCATCATCGCTGATTAAATTCCGATAGATATATTATCGATAGATATGTCTGAAATAAACTCCAAYGTCTAGAGCATCAAATTGCTATACTAAGATTAATCAGACAAAGAAAATCTGAATTGCAATGAATGAACGTACTGTATATACTGTACCAGCTTTAATGTAACTTTTAATAAAATCAAACTTAGTAATATGACTTGAGGTTGTTTAAACATTTCTTTAAACTGAGATCTCAAATCGAAGATTCCAAGAAGGTTGTCACACAGATTATTTAACTTAACCCCATTTTACATAATCCATTCATTTCTTTTTCAAAATCTAATCTCTACTCTTCCAAATATATCCAGTTCCAGTTCCATCCAATCTGTCTTACAAACAGCATGGTCTTGAGGAATTATTAAGTGAGTAGTATCATAGCTGGTACAGTAATTGTGACGATAATCAAAGACTTTCTCTACTCATCCATTTCTACAATCCGTCATTGTAGAAGCATCGTTGAAGTTTAGTTCTCATAAAGCCTTTGTTTATTGTCCAGGGATCTAGAAAATTGTGTCTACAAAAACCTTCCTATGCTGTACAGTGAGTGAATTCAGGAAAATAGGCAAAAATAATGAATAATCATGTTTTGCACCAAAATTCTATTTGACATCTCTACTTTACAAAAACAGAAATACACTGTTTGGACAAAAGCATGCTGTTAGGATTTAAATAGCCAATTAATTAAGAGTATTTAATTGGATAATTACTTTTAATTATCCCATATGAGTTTAATATGTTCTTTAATACGATCTGGCGACAACTGATTAAGTTTTAGAAGACATATCCCATGGTCTTCCAGTGTTACTGTGTTTCAGAATGGGTTCAAACTAATGGCCTGAGTCAAGAAAAGAAAACAACTAAGGAGATTGCTGGAACTACTAGCGCTGGGATACGAACTGTCTAAGGCATCATTAAAACCTGAAAAGAAAGTGCTAAATTGTCAGCTTGCAGAAGAAATGTATTCAGAAAAAAAAAGATACCGATCAGAGATCACAGCAATGAAAGACAGTATGTTTAGTACTGAAACATGCACACTGCAATAAGAAACCATAGGGTTGGGACTAAACAGCCGTGTAGCCATGAGAAAAGCACTTAAGGAATCATTCTCACTCATAAATTGGCTACCAATTTATTTTACCAAAAACATTTTTTGTCATTTTTACCCTGATTTAGCATTGGTTGATATTCTTTGAGAAAACACACATGTACCATATCAAATCAATTCCTTAATGTTTTCATTTCTGCAACTTATTAGCCGTGCCTCTGCTTTCTGTCCACAGAGATCATGACGGCTATGGAGGCAATTTAACAAACAGCCGTATTTCTGTCTAATGATGTCTAAAACCTTGCTAGTTAAGTGTGATTTTTTTTTTCTATGTCATGTTTTGATCAAGTTGTTGGACAGCATAACATAAATAAGCCCGATCAATTCATTATGTCAGATATCAGCATTCAAAATATCTGCACTCCTCCTGTGCCACTACTTATACTAGTTGTTTAAGTGAAATGATAAAAAGTTAAGATAATTTAGAGAGAAAAAGAGAACAGAATTTCTTAAATTAATAAACACTTATTTTTAAGAACACACAGGGATGATAACGATGTTGTTTTTAAGTAATGTTAAAATGAAGAGGCAGCTAAGGTCTTTGCTTTCCACAGCCAGTGAGCTACATTCTAGGCCGTGTTCGCATTTCCACCCTGAAGTGACTCAAATCCTTTTTTTTTTTTACCCTAATGTGACACAGATTTGATTTTTTTTTTTAGGGATGTCCAAATGCACCAACTCTGAGGTTTTTCAGATCACATCTGAGTCACTTTCGTATGTGGTCCTAGATCAGATATACTGTATATCAATACATGGTCATGTGACTAGCATGTGACAGGCTAGATTGTAATTCATGTGACTTTTTGCCTTTGCACATGAGTAGGCCCCTCGCTGACGTCATCAGTCAGCACCGGCAGCGTGGGGATTTCATAGCAGCGCTAACAATAGCAAAAACAGCTAAATCTAGGCATCTGCTTTTCTTTCTTTTTCTAGATCCCAATAAATATCTCTGAAATTTTTGCCCTAGATGAAGCAGTTAGTCAGAGATATTTTTGCTAAAATCACTTCCATTGTTTGAAATGAGGGAACGATCGCGCAAATATAACATGTTTTACCCCAGATTACGCAAGCAAAGAAATACTGAGGACAGACGCATCCACATTTGAGTCAGATAAATGTCACTTGTAATTATTAATGTGAATCTGACCTGACTAAAAACATCAGAATTGAACAATGTCGCTTGTAAGATCATTTTAACTGAGGTAATATAAAAATTATCAAAAAATATTGTGTCTTAAAAATTTTGGTGTAAATATAGCAATTTCTAAAAGAAATATCACCCAAAGAGCATTATTAATAAACCTGCTTATTGAGTGGAACTAATGCAACCAGTCAGTTTAAAACATATAATAATAAAATAGAAATAAATGCTGGTATTTAGAAGTTTTCAATGTCTTACATCTAATTTGTTTATCTAATTTGTATTTACCACGTCTTAGACTAATTGCAGGTTAAATCAATAAACAGTGGCTGTTTTTAGATAATCAGTGTGTGTACCTGGAATGTAATCTTTAAAATGCATTTTTAAATGCAATTTTCTCCTTTTCACTTCCCCAGAATTTAAATTGATAGCGCTCTGCATTTGATTCAGATCTGCAAATAAGATACCAATTATAGGTCACAAAAACTTTCAGAAATTTACTGTGCAATGAAGGAGGAAGGCTTTAAGCAAATATGCCTTATAATGACATTAACCATTTTTTAAATCTATACTTCAATATTTTAAATAAGGAATGAAGTGAAAGAAGTCAGAACTTGGCAGGACAATTTTTACCTTTAATAATACAGTACATTTTACAAAAAGAAAAAAAAAAAAAAATGAAGCTTCTAAGTTTTTAGCAACTTAGGCAATCTGCCACTGTCCTTTTCGACACACTTGTGTTTTTTTGTTTTTTTAAAGGTTGAAATAAATAAATANATTTTACAAAAAGAAAAAAAAAAAAAATGAAGCTTCTAAGTTTTTAGCAGCTTAGCAGCTTAGGCAATCTGCCACTGTCCTTTTCGACACACTTGTGTTTTTTTGTTTTTTTAAAGGTTGAAATAAATAAATACTCTGTAAATGTACAATGATTTGCAAAGAAAAAATATAATTTTTAATTATGCAATAGTGCAGAACGTAATAAGCATCTAAAATTCCTATAAAAACATGGTGCAGAATATTGTATATATAGGACAGTATATCATGTCCAAATTTGAAGACTTTTCTTTGGCTGCGAGACATTTACATCCAAGTGTAATGCACAGAACATGGAAGCTTTTGAACAAAAGTTTTCTGAAAACTTTGTTTCACCTTTATAGCATAATCATGATGGAGACCCTATATATAATACTACATATTTTTTTTTCAGTATTTGAGTTATTTTGATATTTAAGATATTTGAGATTTTTGATGCGACCTTGCTCGTGTTCACCATCTTTGTGAAAGTTTGCCTATGTAAGCACACTGTACTGTATCTGACAAACATATGTGCATCAGATGAGGAGCGATATTTTTTCATTAGTATTTGTCTTGTAGGCTGGAAAGACGTTAAACATTGCATTCTAATTGATTTTCTAATGGCACCTCACTCTTGCGCCAATATTACATTTTCTTGATTTCAGTCTGACTGAAAACTTTTATTTTTAAAAAGGCTTTGCATGCAAAAAATGTACAACCAATACTTTCAGCTTATGGATGCAACACTATTTTGCTTCAAACTACAATATAATAAGACCAGCGTGTCAAGTCTCACACATTGTAGGTAAACTTTAATAAGCTTTAAAATCCTGATGCACACAAACATAATTTATTTTCTCAATATTGTGACCATGCTTGCAACCAAAAAAACATGGCAGCCACAAAGTAGTTGCAAGATCCATACTCCTATGTAATATTGTGTTACAATATTGAGCTTGTAGTTTTCATTTATTTTTTAACACATACAGAGCTTTTCTCAGAATCTACTATGTTTGCTCCATGTGGCAAGCTGACTAATCCCATCCTCAGAGAAGCATACCACCTGATTTAACAACATGGAGGACTCAATTGTTTTAATCTTTACACAGAGCCTTTGCTCCCTGCTATAAGATATCTTTTAGACTGGATGTCTAAGAGTTTTACGTAAAAAAAAAAAAGCCTGTGTCCAAGTTTTAAAGTCTGCATGCATATCACTTTTAGATTATAAAGTATATATAAAGTATATATATATATATACACAGTATATATAATTGACTTTTGATTTTAAATGAATCCGTGATTTGTCTTTTTATGCTTTGTGGAAGTATCCAACAAAATAAAAATGGCTTTTTATTTAAATTTTGACGATTATTATTATTATTACTATGTGAGCTTTTGTGTTTTGTTACTATCACATTTACATTTATTACTGTTAATAGCTTTTCATACGGTATGTTTTTACATTTGTATGTATATATTTGAATATAATTAACATTTATTTGAAATATCCATAAACAATTACTTACTCTGTTTTTTCTTGTTTACTCTCAAACAGGCTGCTCATTTTGCTAAAACCCATCATCATCTTCATCCTATGTAGACATGCTTCACTGACGAGGATGAGCACTAACTCTTTACAACGACTCGACTTCCTTTTTAATGTCCTTTGAATATAAATATGTGCCAATCATCAAGTATTGAGAGCTGATATTTTAATCAATGTAGATTGAAGGCCATGTGCATGTGGATGTGTGCATGTGCAACAGTTGCTACATAAACAGTAATGATGTATAACCTTTTTTTTATGTGAAATTACTGAACGATTTTAAATGTACATCATACAGTACCAGCTTATTGAATTGTAGCAATGTATGTCAATATGACAGTCAAGATCTTCATTTACTGTTCAGACTCAAACAACATTTTGACCACACCCTATTTTCATTGACAATACAAGCTTAGTTTAAAAAACAAACAAACCAGACAAAAAAAAGGTGCAATGTGTTCAAATTCACAAGGGAGCCATTTGTGATCAGTTAAAAAAAGGTATAAGTAATTCTAAATAATTCTTAAAAGAAGAAATATAAAAGAGAAAAGGAAAAACAGAGAGCAATTAAACAACTAAATATCTTGGGCATAGAAATCATACAAAGAGCAGAAAACAGAGGATGAAGCCAGTTTGGAATTTGGTAAATAATGAGTAAAGCAAAAGGTCGGGCCTGGCTGAGGCTGGCATGTGTTTGGAATTTCCCCCGCGTATCTAATCACACAACAGACTCCCAAGGATTTTTTTAAAAAGGAAAACCAAACCACCAGAAAGAAAAAAGAGGAAGAACTGTACAAAATA
The DNA here is from genome assembly GCA_003987875.1 of Clarias batrachus. NCBI lineage: Eukaryota > Metazoa > Chordata > Actinopteri > Siluriformes > Clariidae > Clarias > Clarias batrachus. The sequence continues at coordinate 240,161 of QMIH01000446.1, read as the reverse complement.
GAGATGTATTAGTAATAACAATATAGTGGGAGTAAAACGTTAAAAGATTATCTTTGCTTTGTTTAACTAGTTTTCGAAATAATTTAATGAAGCACCAGTAACTATAATTAGGCTGACATGCCCAGAAAAAATAAAACTAGATGTACAAATTGTAAGATATCGAGTTTTTCCGTTAAATATGTATAATTTTTTTTTTTACGTGCATACGATGCGCTACAAGATATACAACACTACTGCAGTACAAATACGAGGAACTCTACGTGAAAGAAGATGCTAATTGTTAAAAATTAATGAATTAATTTGCATTTCTTGTAAAACACTTATTGTTATTATTATTTAAACTCCATTTTAACATATACAAGCTATTTTGGAAAATGTAAATAATATTGTAATAGAATTCATATCCAAACATAATAATTCATTGTTGAGTAACTGTACTGTGCAATGACAGTCTATCTATCTATCTATCTATCTATCTATCTATCTATCTATCTATCTATCTATCAAAAGCGCATTAAAACATTAAACTATCAAATCAGGGTTTTTTTTGTTTGTTTTTAACGAAAATGTTTAAAAGTAGATGAAAGCACATTACATTGCAAGAAGCAGACAAAAATATAAAACTCAGAAATGTAAAAYCACTGCAGGGACTTGCTCGCTTCCCACTAAACCCTGCTCAGTCAGGTACTGTAGGCTATGGGCCTGCAAGGTTGGGTTGACTGTTTTTCTTTTTCCATTTATGTCATGCTGCGGCAATATTTAGATATTCTAAATAGATACTAGGTGACAATMTCTATTTTTAAATCATAAATCTGAAGCATATTTAAAAGAAAATGCCTTTAAATACCAAATACAGTACATATTCTCTAAACAGATATCTATAATTTCTAAGTAGATGCCATGCATGAACTGGATTCATCTACGTTCACAGACAGAATGTATATGAAAATAAGCTTTTTACTCGCAAATATTTATCGGCTTCAGATCGCAGAGTGAAACAAAAATATCGCCCTTTTTAAAATTTCCCATCAGATTTGGCGATTGTTTTTAATAAATTCTATGCAGGATGCATTTACTTCTGTTATTATGGATTTACCACTAGGCTACAGTATATAGCTACTAGTAAACTACTTATTTGCAAAAACCTGTCAACAAAAATTCAATGACATATAAGTGTTCATTTTGCTCTGTAAGCATGCAGAGCACGAAAAACAAATCAAAACAATCACTATGAACACGTTTTTTAATTGAAAGGTAAAAAAAAAACGTGTCTGAAATGGGCGTAACAACAGATAAATCTGATAAAGTAAATTATAGATCAAGTAAGTCTGGACCTTAAAAGTCATACAGTATGCTGCTGTTAATAACAAGTGGCTCAGTGTGAAAATTATCTGATGGTCAATTTAGTCTCACACTTAAACGACTGATGGATGTTTTACTTTAGGTGCTCCCCAGCACTTGAATTTCAATGACCGGATTTTGACTTTGATGCTGGTGCCAGGTTCCTTTAACTATGTTAGTGAGGTCATGCCAAGAAGTTCAAACACCCCTTCAATGAGAGGGCAGAAAGAAGGGGAAAAAATATGTTATTGTCCTGCCACAAGAGTAAAGCCTTTAACACTGTGTGGGAGAGGTACCCCCCTCCGAAAAAACTCTGTCTCTCTCTCTCTCACACACACACACACACACACACACACACTGCACAGTAGGCATTCAACTCTAACCCAGACGAACAACGAACCAGACCGTGTACTTATTTATTTATTCAAATAAAAATAGCAAATCACTGTTTTTGAAGAAGTACGTGGTTATGCGCTAGGCCTTTCACCTCACGCGAAGCGCTAAACGTAGGATACACACAAAAGACAAGTGCAGAACGTAGACGCCGAACATACAGTCTAGCTCCGAAGCATGTTAATAGTGACTTACCAAGGCTCTGTTTTATTGTTTCCAAATCGTCTCTCTATACTCACTGTGCCTGCAGCATTTGGCAGGAGGTTTGAAGAGTCCAGTCCACTGTGGCCCACGAGCAACACAAAACATGCAACTTTAAAGAAAAGAAAGAAAGAAAAAAAAAAACAACCCTTGATAACGAAACGCAGAAAGCAAAGAAGGACTAAGGAAAACAATGCGGAATATGATTCAGACCCCATGAAAAAAAACAACAACATAAAAACATTAAAAAAAAAAAAAAAATTAAAAAAACCTAAAAGTTTCGGTATTTATAAGAAATTGATTTCCCTGATAGTAAAAGCATAAATACACCTAGAGGTTTGAATGTCTGTAAAACCTCTGAATCCACGAAATGGGTGCCTGCTTAACGACCAAATGACAGGCAACATCTGTTTGTATGAAAGCCAAGATCGAGTCTTAAAAAAAAAAAATTGGCTTGCTTTTCTTTCACTCTCTCTCTCTCTCACTCTCTCTCTGTCTTGCGTTCTCTCCCACTCTCATTCGCTTTCACTCTCACTGCTGAATAAAAACGAAGGAGAAAAAAAGAGTGTGCAAATCGGGCTAGGGAGGAAATAGTTGTGCAGTAGTGCTGTCACCCCTTAACCTCGTCGCTTCTGCCTGCTCCTCTCTTCCAGCTGCTGCGGCGAGAGGCAGTCCAGGTAAAACTTCTCTACCATCCTTCTGCTCGCCTCTCCCAGATTCTCTGCCCGACCAAACCCCCACCCTTACACACACACACACACACACACACACACACACACACACACACACACACACACACGCTTCTTGGAAGACTTCCCTACACCAAAAATAAATACTAATCTGCAGTTCTATTTGCCTCTTTAAATGTGCCCTCTGGCCTTTTGCCACCTTTTGCTGACACACACACATGTACACACTCCTCTATAAACAAACAAACAAACATGCAAATTTCAAATCGCTGCTGATTGTTTATGAACAAGCAATATTTTTTCATCTATAAATTGAAATGATGGGTATTTATTTTACCTACAATATGCTCCTCGGAGCAACAACGACACTTACATACACTGCTGAAAGCATATGACACATAAAGAGAACGGTACAGTTTAGTTCAAACCACAGAGCAAACACATGGAATTGTAAAACCCCGGCTCGTCTTATTGCACGTTTTTGCAGATCGGCAGCAATCAGGTTCAGCACGTGGCAATGCAGACGCCCATAAAAACAGTGCGAGCTCGCTAAATATACGCACGTAAATAAAAACAGCTAGCACCGGGTATGTCTGGTGTATGCTGTCAGCGCCGGCCCTGAGGGAAGAGAACTACTGTATGTCACTGCAGGTCAGGCTTACGAGCCAGAAACATCATCTCCTGATTCTCTYCCTTTAACGCTGCGCTGCCTGTTCTAGTCGGCAAAGTGGGGCTGACACTCTGACACACAAAATAATCAACGACAGTGGTTTCCCCTGGGATACCCAGCGGCACGATGAGCCGGTTCCTCATAGCCTTGCCTGTAAACAAAGCTCACATCATTGCTATAGTACTCTCAGACTGGCAGGAAAGAGGAATGTGTGTGTGTGTGTGTAGAGGGAGGGGTTGCTTTGGGTGGTTTAAGGGGGCGACTCCTGTGCACCGTGATGTCTTCCTTTACTGTACAGATGTGTTCATGCTCAACATACGCATTCACACTACAGTACATTAAGATGGCACAATGTCTCACCCCTATAAATCGTACGCCTCTCCCTCTCCTGCTCTCGCACGCTCTTTCTGACATTCCACTCACGCACAACTGCGGCAGCCCTCCACCAATCCCTCGCTTTAACCCCCATCTCAGCCAGATGGGCCACCAGTCTCCCCTAACACATGCACTCTCCCTTTCTACCGACCTGCCAGACGGAGTTAGCGGCAGCAGCAGCCTCACGCTGCATTCGAAACATGGTTTTATGCATGCGGACACGGAGGCAGTGCTGCCCACAGCTGGGTTGCGATAGAATTTACATCACTTTCTGTTTACAAATGAAAGTCGCACAATACGTTTCTGCATCCAAATCTAATATCTAATAAAAAGAGTATTTGGCTGATATACTCTTTTATCTAAATAGCGCATATATCCATGCCAGACTTGTCCATCCACTTAAATGATTCAAAAGCAGCTTAACTGCTTTTAAGTGAAGCGACACCTTGTGCCTGGTGAAGCTAATGCTTATTATAGTCCATCTATCTTGGGGAAAATTAAGAACTCCTCAGAGACTCCTCAGTGTTTTCATTATAATGATGTCATGGGAAAAAAAAAACATGCCGGCGAACCAATTTATGTGGGAGCTGTGATAAAAATCTGAGTGGTTGTGTCGCTGCTAAAATTTTCTGGGAAAGACAATAAAGCGAAGGCAGACCACAGACCAGAGAGCTGCGTATGAGAGGATGAGCAAGGAGTTCGGCAAAGATGAAGAGCCTCTTTGTTTCTGCCGATACCCATAATTCATGGCGGTTCACACTGTCCACTCTGTTCCGATGGCTGTCTGCATGCTGTATGAGCGCTGCGATTGGTTTTCTGAGCGGATGAAGGGGGCGGGCGCTTTACTGTAGGTCTGTTTGCTGTGCTTTTTCCCACATTGTCATGGGGTCATAGCTGCTTGTGTCCCCAGCTGACCTGCCGTTCACACACACACACACACAGACACACAGACACACACACAGAGTCATGCCCAGCTGCTGCTTCTGACAACACCCACCCACGGGCATACACATCCCAGACATAGTCAATAAGAAATCAGTCATTTTGCAAAGTAATACAGCACAGACTCTTTTATTAACAGAATTACACGACTAGCTAGTCTTTGAATTTCCATTTCAACAGAAAGCGTGTGTGATAAATGCTCGTGATAGGAGTGAGCGCAGCTGCAAAACTCAACCCAAAGCCACAGTCGTAGCCACACCCACATTCCTGTATTACCAATACAACAGCGTAGTTAGGTTGGGTAGGTCATATGCACACATTTAAAATGATCTGTTAGATTTTTTTGGTGCATCAGCTGCAAAGTGCAACAAGATGTCGGAATGTGAACCAGGGTCAGTCAGGGAGATGTGAGGCTTCAGCCTCGCCTTCACATTTATTTCAATCAATATTACTAAAACATTAAATACTGTATTATCACATGGTGAGGGTTGATGTCTTTTCGCTGAGTATTTACCATCACTGCAAGGCTTTCGCTTTTTCTTATTTATAAAAATTGATTATACTTCATTAGACCACAGCGTGGCTGAATGCTTGATTTTGACTCTAGTTATGACTTTAATTCAAACCACAGGTTTACATTAATGTGCATATTCAAATTCTTCATGGTTTCTATCGGAACAGTTTAGACGCAAAAGTCTGTGCGGCAAACATTCCAGATGATCTAAACCTAATAATAATCAAGTAAGTRCTGTGCATGTGCTGTTATTTAACAAGCAAAGCTGAATGATTGTTCATATTATTAACCAGGGGGTTCAAGTCAAACCAGGACTTTTGATTGTGCAGAAGGACACAGTTATAAGAGGAAAAAAAAAAAAAAAAAAACTTTATTTCTCCATTTAAGCTGCTGCTACACTAATGTACTCATCTCTGCGTTTCACGAGTGCTTGGATACCATCAAGGTWCAGAGATGGGTAGAGTAGCCAAAAAATTTACTCAAGTAAGAGTAGCTGTACTCAAGTAGAAGTAAAAAAGTAGTTATCCAAAATATTACTCAAGTAAGTGTAAAAAAGTACTTGATGAAAAGACTACTCAAGTACTGAATAACTGTTTCATCATAATGTTTTTTATGTTAAATTATGTGAGCAAAATGATAAAATAATGTACAAACTGTGAAATTTCCAAATAATAAAATTAATTAAATAAATGAATAAAACTAAATATCTTTACAAAACAGCAAATTAAAGAATAAGAAAAACACATTTCTTAATCTCACTTTTTTCACAATATAAAGCTTTTGACATAAATCCCTACTGTAGGTAACATATGTATGTTTAAGCAGTGTAGACTATTTCCTGTGTAAGATATGCTGTATATTCAGTTTCCCGCCAAATGACTCAGCAGAAAATAACATTAGAACATGTGTACAAGAGGTCTCACTTTACCATAAACTGTGGCCAGCAGAACAAATGTAAGAAAWTTATATATTTTTTAGCCTCTAGTTTATTRGCTAATTATATATGTTTAGATTGCAACATTAAATAAAACAGCTAAACTAAACTGCCTACCACTGCTAAAGACAACCCTCCCACTCTTCTATGTGTGTGGTCATGTGACTGCATGCATTTATTGTTATTGCGGCTGACTGGTCAAACGGAGTCATGTGATTATTGWTGCTACAGCTGATTGGTGAAACAGAGTCAGGTGGTAGATCCACCAGCTGCATTTCTCTGGCAAACACAAAGAATATCTAAAGTGTCGAATAAATGGTTATAAAAGTGYAGGCAAATGTAGCGGAATAAGAGTAGCGTTTCTTCTTCACAAATCTACTAAGTAAAAAGTATGGTGCGGTAAAACTGCCCCTAGAAGTAATTTTTTTTTCTTTTTCAAAAAGTTCCTTAAGTGAATATAACACGTTACTACCCACCTCTGTCACCTCTGTTTTCTCAGTACACCAGAGCCACGATCAGACTTCACATCTGAAATTCTGGCCTCTCGGGAACTCCTTTAATGAGCTGAAAATGTTCATTTAACGTGCAAGTGGTGTTTGCGAATAAACACAGTCCCCACAGACAGATGCATCTCTTCTGCAAGTCATCCGTCGATTTTCAAGGATCAGGGATTCCACTCACTGAATGTTTACGGGAAATACAGTGGGCTCTGAGCCACCACGGCCGGGATCGTCATTAACGGACATACAGTACGGCCTTCTTTATAATGTATGCACCATTCAAATGTTTTAAGAGTCTCATCACTGTACTGTGCTTAAAATCTTGTGTAAATGTGTTTTACSAATTTTCCTCATTCACAAGAAATTTCAACAAAAGTCTCAGTTTGACTTTAATGTCCCTTGTATGTAGACTAGTTATTGCATACCCAGCCTTTTCAGCTTTCACTGCAAATGAAGTCATGGATTGATGCTATTCAAGCACTAGTGAAATGCTGGGTTATGTGCATTATTGCAGCAGGGCACTATATAGAGAAATAAAAGGTAGTTTTTACTCTTATAACTGTGTTCTTCTGAGCAATCATCCTGGTTTGACTTGAATGCCCTCCGTAGCTTGCCTTAGGGACATTCTACAGCATCAGACGTAYAGTAACTATAAACAGATAAAATGTCTCATTCATTAATGCTTTATGTTAAAGTTTTTAATCATTGCAAGTTGTAATTGTTGTGGTTTAAAATCAATAAAACATGCCATGGTGAGATATTAATGAAATTAGGAATTAAGCTGCAAATCAAGGGGCATAACACTACCCGCACATCTTTAATGAAATCACTCCTGAGGAAATGGCTTGCTTTCTAAACATGAAAAAGCAGACAATGCTTGAGATGAACTACACTGCAAAATAATTCAGCAAACCTTGCACAATAGCTGGCTTCACTTTCAAGATAGATCAAACCGGATTAAAGGAGAGTGGCCCATCACCAGGCTATCTGATTGTAATCTTAAGGAGAGACAAATGAAAAGGAGATCTAATTGCTGGCACAGTGATATAACGGAGATAGCGCTTATTTCCAGAGGCGCACAAACCAAAGACAAAAGCGTTTTACGCCGAATGCCTTATGTGGAGAAGACTTCAGAGCATGTTATGGATCCGCATCATATGAGCTGAACTGTGTTTTCCTCTGGAGCTTTGGCATTTCAACCCTTACTCGGTCTTCTCTTCTGTTCTTTTCTTTCATCCAAATCACTGCATCTGTCTAGCACCCTCCATACCTTCTCCTTTGGTAGTGGCCTTTGCTATCCAACTACCACCCACTCTCTCCTTTTTCTCGCTCTCATCGTCTTTCTCCCTCCCAAGCTCATGCTCTCCCTTTAATTTACCAGGGCTTCAGTGAAGGCGGGGCAGAGGGAACTCCATGGTAACCTGGCACTCAGCCATCTCATTACACTGCCAATTGATTCTGGCCTACCGCCACGCTGCTGTCCCCTGCCAGTCCACTTCCCATCATGCACCTGACATCCCCAGGCCTGTCTATAGAGCAGGAGAATTACAAAGCACATACAACCTGCAACCCCTTGCTCTTGTTATGGTGCAATCCCTCGCTCAAAACACACAGAAACAGAAACAGATTTGCACAAAGAAAATAAGGAATAGCAAAAAAAAAAAAAAAAAAAACGCAAATAACCCTTGTTCAGAAATTTGTCATATATAATGCAAGGCATTTATTTTTATTTTAGTATCACTGTATAGACTTTTATAGATTCCATTTGGGTGGACCTACACTGCAAAAATATTGGTACCCTAAGGTGGGAGGAGAGTGGTGTTGGAAAAATTAGTGTTTACAGTGATGTGGCCCACAGGATCAGACTAATATGAGCAAAAATGGTGAGAAAACACTGGATATTAGATCCTACAATGAATTATAATGACAGAGTGGAATTGGATGGGGAACAGGAATGGATTTTTTTTTTACATATAAAAACACTTGATGTTTCTTTTTTGTTAAGAAATATTTTATTACATGTAAAAGTTATACTTTAGTATATGTATTATTATTATTATTATTATTAGCAATGCAAGTGATTTTTTAAATAAAAGAGTTTAAATGTCTATCACATTAGTCAGAAAAATTTAATCCTTAGTAGTTTTTCCAAGGCATTTATTATTTTATTCTACAACGCTTGATGAGATATACAGATTTCTCTGTGTAASAGTGTCCTTTTTTACGGACTCTCCTCTTCAGCTCACTCTGCAGGTTCTCAGTCTGGGGTGGCCAAGCCAAAAGCTTGCTTCTGTGGCTATATAACTATTTGGGTGGGTGGGTGTGTTTTTTAGAACGATTGTGTGGAATTTTAATTGTTTTGGAACATCGTTACAGCAAAATGCAACCACAACCCAGTTACAGTCAGATTTTTATTKAAAATTTTTAATACTTCATGGACTCACTAATGGCATGTTTTTTCTCACATCAACATAGATTCTTCACCAGGTTCTCTTCTGTAGAACCATTTTTATTTTATACCAAATCTACCTTAGTGTTGGCTACATTATTTTGTCATCTGACTAGAAAACCCGGTACTAGTCAAAGTTCCAATAGCAGAAGTCCAGGTGCTTATTTTTGCGGTTAGATGAAAGAACATCCTTTCTTTCGGCGTGCCTTTCAAATAGTTAGTTGCCATGTAGGTGGCATCTAATTGTAGACTTTGAGACTTAGTGACCCTGAAATGCTACCATCTTCTACACATCTCCAACTGTGATAAATGTTTGCCTCTCTAAATACCCTTCTGAGTGTGTGTTTGGGCAAAATATACTTGAGTCATCTTTACGACTGCAGTTGTTTTAGACACCTTAATTTTTATCCTGACATAAGTAAATAAGGACCTTTTCATGCTGTGACTAGCTTTTAATAGATACCTGTCTTAATGTGCGTGTTATACAGTGTGGGCCAAAACAATAGAGACAAAAGTGAAATTCCATTACGACATTCTATTCTTTTTTCAAAATAATGACAATCAATAGAGTAAGAATAATTTGCTATTTTATCCAAATAAATTACTATACAACAATCATTATTTAGTCAAGAGGTGGCTCAAGTACGCAAGTACTATTACTTTGATTACATTTTGCTTAAGTACTAGTAAGTCTAAAAATCTACTCAAGTAAAGGTTAAATGTAGCTCATTTAAAATTGACTCATAGTAAAAGTTACTTGGTTCTATTTTTAACAAAGGGGGAATGAGAGTTATTCCTGTATAGTGCTAAAAGTACAAAGGGATGTAAATGTCAAATTCATTGTTTTTAATTACAGGAACACCTTTACAAATTAAAGTGCAACAACAAAATAAAACACGTTGGCACATGACATTTAAAGCAGACCCGCTTTCAGCTGGCACTGCACTAGGGCTTTAGTGGGAACAACAACAAAGCAAAGTTGRTAAACTATGAATTATGTGATAGAGGTATGGCAGACCAAGACATACAGTACAGATAATACATAAATAATTAAATAAATTAATAAATGAATGAAGGAATAAAGAAAGACTTTCTTGGCTTTCTTGGGGGATAATGTGAATTGTGAAACTAAAATTCCTTGCTCAATAATTAAAGAACAGCATAAAAGGAATAAATATAACTGTCCATAAAGTTTATTAACCACCATTAAGAGTGTAGAGCATTTTGGAAGACAGTGTGGAAAGATTGTTTAATGTCACGTAGCCCCTGCATTTACGGAATTTGGCAGACGCCCTTATCCAGAGCGACTTACATTTTTATGTCATTATAATTACAACCTAGTGGTGGGGTTTTAACCTGGGACCTTCCAATCAGCAGTCCAATGTCTTAACCACTGACCCGAACACTCCATCATGCACCACTTTGAGGATTTTTTTTTTTAATATTATAAAAACTGAAACAGTTTTATGAAGTTTTTTTTCTCACTTTGTGTTTGAGGTCTGTTCCCAGCATTGGCAGAAGGAGGTTTGCCATTTCCACACTTTGCTATCAGCTAAGCTTTGGATATCAGTGTTGTCAAACTTTAACTGTCAACTGACTGACACAAGAGATGATATGATAATAGACAGTTAAATGTATCATAAATGCTAAATAATCAGAGCAATATAGAATACACTATGGTTTAATCTGGAGAAACTATATAACCCGAGCTGTTGAAATGCCATTCTAGCAAATTTTAAACCTGTGCTAATGCTAGTCAGAGGTGGGTAAATGCTAGCAAGAGGTGGGTAAATGCTATTTCAAAAATGTGGGAGGCGAGCAAATGCTGTTCAACAGCCCTGGGCTTCACCACTGGTGTCTGTCTCTGACTTTCTTTTTTGTAATTTTAGCACAAGTCTTTTCTTCTGCCTTTCATTCACTGCAGATTTGCACATTTCTGAAATAGCATTTACCCACCTCTTGCTAGCATTTATCCACCTCTGACTAGCATTAGCACAGGTTTAAAATGTGCTTATAAAGTGAGCATAGCTGGAGATTTTTTCTTCTGTTTCTATTTACATTTTACATTTACATTCACATACTCAGTAATGGTTGTAATATAAAATGTAGCAAAGTAAAATACTTCAAATAAAAGATAATTAAGTAAAAGTAAAATGATACATTTAAAAACGACTTACTGTACAATAACACACACACACACACACACACACACAAAAATAAATAATTTTGTTACTTTCCACCCCTGGTTAAGTGCGGAGTCCCTTATTCTTTAAAACCTGCTGGATCTGGCTGGGCGTAAAGTMAAAAAAACATCTGCAATACTCTGATGTCACTTTTTCAAGTCCTGCCTGCTTGATTGCTTCCTGAAAATCACGTACAGAAGAAGGGTTCTTGACTGCTCCTGCTTTCTTCACTATTGTGGAACAGTTTTCTATTGGGTTTACAGTAAATTTGGAGATGCCCCAGCCTATGGCTCCAGAAGCCGAATACAGTACCATTGTCACATATCCAGTTTTCCACTAGTCTTTCAGTTAATAGCACAATTCTTCAGCCAGACAGACGGGAACTAATTATCGAAATCACCTGTTTAGTGCACAGGGAGATCTATAACACATGGCATACAGCATGTTGCCTTTATAGTTTTGCCCACCACACATAATAACATAGATAGATTGACAGACAGACATTGAAATGTTAACTTCAATTATACTATAGGTTATATTTCTTATATTCTCTGTGTGAGATTAACCAGTCAATTAACTACAAAGACTATCAAAAGGCGCTAATAGTTCTGTACCTAACTGTAAATTGAAAGCATTCAAAACTGCTACCAGCTGCTAAAAGGTTGTTGGCAGTTTTTGTTAATGTCTCTGCCAACATCAGGGCCTGTGAAAAGCTGCACATGTCGGAATGTACAGCGTGTGCTTGAGGACATGGTCATTTACGTCACCAAATACTTGACACAGGTAAAACGTAAGGAGGCTGACGAGGAAGCCTGGAAGGAATCTCAAGAGTGCTTGGATTAGCCTGAATACTGAGGCCAGATGTGAGGCAAGTTGTCCACCTGTATCGGTGAGGCCTGGAGATAGACTTTCCATACTCCCGTAGATAAGACGAGACTACATAGCAACATTACAGTCTTTACTCCTTTTGAAACGATGTTCAAATCACAGCTCCAGCTGCTTCGCTGATGGACTGTGGAAGGATGAATCTCTAGTGTCCTGACATTATTTATTACAYCACATGCCTTAATGTCCATTACACTACTTACTGGACATGATTAAATCACAACAATAAGTCATTACAATGGCTGCATTAACTGAGGGTACCATAAACTTTCTGTGTAATGACTGCAGTCAGCCTTCCTCATGTGGTTTTGGAGTACTGTGTGTGTGTCTCAGTTTTTAGGCACTGAGTCACTGCAACTCGAAAGAAGATAACAAATAATACATGCAACGTGGAACTATGAACATCCTTTTMATGTAAACTTCCCTTTACTGGGTTTGCCCTTTGCAGCTGTATACTATAATCATTTATAATCCCACTATCTGGTGTCACCCAGAAGAGTCCCCTATTTTTCGCTCCAAGGGTTTCTTCCTCTGGAAGTTTTTTCTCGTCATGGTYGCCTCCGGGTTGCTCACTGGGGAACGAAATTTACATCAGATTTCTGTAACGCTGCTTTGTGACATTGTCTAGTAGTAAAAGAGCTGTATGAATAAAACTGACTTCAAGTCTGCACCTGCTATGGCATGGCCAAAAACACCATATGCCAAATGCTTGCCGAATGCCAAGTCTGCCAAATGCCATAAATGAAAACATCTCTATTTCACAGCCAGTGGAAGCACAACAACTACAGCAAAGCTTCTATGCCAGACCCACTGGAAAAAAAAAAAAGTATATTTAACTGTGAAGTGATATGAACACACTTTACAGCAATTTGCAAAGTATGAGTTGCTAATTTCTTGTCTGTAAACCACAAATACAGCTTATGAAACAGGATGATCAAAGGATGATGATGATGCAAATCTGGTAAGCTACAAATGGGATACAATGTGGAWCACATCTCAGGTTGCTTACCTTTGTCTTAAATGTGGTACATCAATCAAGTCAACAAAGTAAACCAACRCAATGGTGAGGACCACAAAGGCGAACGTCTATTCAGCTGGTACCAGTTTTTAAATATAGTTTTGTCCACTACATGATCTCTACTAATTAACTGATAGGCGTGACACATTCACATACTATGAGTTGATGTCCGATAGCAGTTATTATAGCGAGGACACAAATTTGTTATTTTAAACATTTAAATGGAGACCAATAACCACAAACAAATGATTACAATAAGATGGTAGCAATAGGCRAAATTAGATTTTATTATATAAGCCTACTGTAAATTTCTGGTTTATTTTCTCCTAAATAACCTGTGGTACAGTACTTCATCGCCCGCCGTCACTCGATACCCCTAAGCTCAGAGTGCCTTTCAAACTGAAATAGGACTAACACATGATTCAGATTGGGTAATCTTGTTTCTTGTCAACCAGAAACAGCCAGTAAATTCTGATTCCACAAACCACAGGGCATGTTCGCTTGCTCATCTGAGGTCCGGAATGGATAAAACAAATGGCGTAGTAGGGAGTCCACTGACCTTCTATGATCATCACTACAGCACAACTGGTGCATAAAACATTACCTGAAATTCCATCGCATTGTTTTGTTCTGTAGCTATGGTAGAATAATGTTTAAAAATTTCAATACTGTATATTGTGAGTTGTGCTCTATACAGTATGTATGTAGAGAATGTAAGGCTAAGAAGCCACATGGAACTGAAAAACATTCCACTCCTGTAGCAATGCCGCCGAGGTCTGCAATTAACCCAACCTTTTAGTGATGCATCATTCATGAACGATTCGTTCTTTTTGAACGAATCTTTAATGTGACTCAGAAGAATGAGTAGTCTCGGAGAGTGACTCGTTCATTTTCTACTGGATGCGCATGCGCAAATCATCGCAAAACCTCCGTAGGTTATGATACACAGGAAACAGATTGGGAGTCACTCAAATTCTCAACGAATCTTCCAAGTCCGAGTCGTTCGTTCTCTTGTCACGTGACTCCCATAGACGCTATGAAGTGCAATAGATTCAAAAGTACGAACGACTCAGACTAGAAGATATGAGAGGTGAGTGGCTCATTCTGTTTATAATATGTCCTTAGCGGCATTGTAATATTTTCATTACTGGAACTATAGCCAAAATTTGTGTATGTAGACGTGTTGGGGGTCTGTTTATTGAAAATGTAACATTTTATTTTATTTCTGGTCAAAAGAACGAAATGAACAAAATGACTCAAAAAAAGATTCGTTCATTTTGATGAACGAGATYCAAAGAACCGAGTCACTAAAATGATTCAAACTTCCCATCACTACAACCTGCATCTTTACTGCTGCACAATGACAAAATTCATGGTACTATTTTTGGTACTATCTTAACAAAGCAAAACTGTCTAATTAAACTCTCCAGTGTGCCCCCTCCTGGAATCCTCAAGTAACACACGTAGTATATAGGTAAGTATTGTATAGTATGTAGATAAATACAATCCCAATGATGCCGGTTGTCTATGTGAACGCATGGTCTAACAGGAAGCAAATCTCGGGCTTTAGTTGCTTCTGTTTTCCAAAGTTACAATAGGTCATTTCAACCACGACAACACAGACTAGAATCAAGCATTTACAAAAGATAAATGAACAAATAAAGTCCAATTTACGCCACATGTGCCAGACACTTCGGCAGCGCCACATGAGTACCGCTCCGTGCCCAATGCACTTCCATGTTAATGAACACAGCCTTTCTTTGTCCTTCTCAAAACCCACATRAGAATAGAAAAAAACACCTGCTCCTGCAACATTTTTTTTGTTGGGTTCCGTAGGATCCCGGTTCCAACGCACACCATCTTGATCAATGCGACCAACACCTACTGAGTGAATGACAGCATGTGTGAACATCACTGYTCACCAGAATCATCTGTCCGTGGTAACAGTTTGTATAAAACTCAATTATGTTAGCAGCAAGCCAATTTCCAGCGCCTGAAAAAAGGCAATCCTTTCTCCATGATATTTCTTAGCATGCACATAGTATAGGATACATGACCAGGCACATCCATACAGCATAGAGGATAGGTGCACCTAATGAACTAGCGGCTCTGAGTAAGTCATACTTCCCCAGATTTGCCACTGTTTTCCCTGCATCATTACAGACATGCATGGTAATTACTGTTGCCATGGTGAGCTGAGCTGCAGGGAAGATGTTGGCTAAGCTTACATATAAGCACATGTTTCCCATTTATCGCACGGGGCCTGTAGGGAACGGTAATACCGCTAAGAATTAAACTAAAAAGCCTGAAAAAAGAGACTCTCTCCTCTTKCTCAGTTTAYACAAATAATCTCCTTCAGTGTGACTAATGGATTTGATGAGATAAAAACAATATGGTGCAACAAACTGTAGATTAAACTATACAAGAGACAAGGAAATGCCAAGGGACGGAAATGTTACCAGACTTTTCAAGGTGGTTCAGCTTCATTATGAAATGGTGTTGCGAATTCAGGCAAAGTGGTCAGGTAAGCAGCATCTAGAGTGTCGGATTAATAAAACATTYTATTCTGCTAGAGAGAGCGACTCTGGTGGGAAGAGACAATGACATATAGGCGTGAACTCAAATGCCCTGCGCTTGCTCTCTCTCACTCGCTCTGTCTCTAACTCGCCCCCCAAACTGCTCTTTCTCTCTCTGCACACTCTTAGTGTAGTGCGCCAGGCCCCTGCTGGGCTGGCTTTGTTTATTAATAGGGGCTAATACTCGACCCTGGTTCCTTCCCGTGGGGACAAGGCCTATGAATGCCCCCACTGTGTGCCCCTCTCTCCTTTGCTCTGTACCGTACTCATTCTCTCGGGGAATGCCAATGCTGTGAGGTAAGGAGCCTTTGTACCTCTCAAACCAGCATTCACACACTAATACACACACACATATCCAGGAACACACAATGGGCTACATCGTGGTAGACCTATTGTAGACCTGATCTCTCTCACACTCACGAATAAGCAAACGTAATAATCTCCCATGATTGATGTGCTTACTCTGGTGCTGCCTTGATGTATGGAGAACAGAGTGTGAGAGCCAGACTGCATATACAGGCAGATTACATCGGGGAGAATGCACATTAGCTATTAGGCAAGAAAGATGTGCTCAAGAGGCCAGGTACTTTGTTACRCGACGATAAGGCAGGAGAATGCAGAGAGGAGAAAAAACTCTGTGCCGATACATGCGAGCCTCCACAAGGCTATATCCTCAGTGTGCGGCAATTGAACAAAAAACGAGAGGTTTGAAGAGGACTTTTTTGTTATCACATGTAGTCAGAAATGGCGACATTTTTGCTCACTCAAGGCTACATGGTCTTGACTGTTCATGGCAATATTTCCAAGTGCCTTTATGCTGGTGCATAATAGTATACGTACTGTAATTCTGTATTCACACCAATAGTGAACGGTTTTTCCCTGAAATTGCTTTACACTGTGCGCTAATGGACATTGTTTACTGCAAGTTGCCATGGTTTCACTGATCATGACTAATGCAGCTTCCACACAAGCAACAGTGACTGAATATATGTACGGTATATATAAACCGTGCATTAGCCAAGTAATCAAAAAAAAAAGAGGGGGGTTCAGGGACAAGTAGTGTGTGACAGTCAGAAGCCTCAAAACAACAAACAAATGACAAAAAAATGCGGGGTTTGTCAAAATGTTGTTGTTTTACCATGGATTTAACACATTCAGCTGTAGCAGCACAGCAAACATTAACAACTGGTTCAGAAGCTATAAGTAGGAGCAATTAAATGCAACATACTGTGGATCACAGGCGCAAGTGTACCACTATCCCTTCTTCCSACGGCTAATCGCCTCATTGGCGTGCTTCTAATTTCAATCAAATTGAAAAAAAAAAACACATATATGGTGCGTTGATCCCCCCTCTTTGATGATCCTCGCTGTAGGATCATCAGCTCACATTGAGAATATCAAACTTCTGATCACTTTGCCTCCCTGCATTGCTGTCAGAGAGGAAGAGATGCGCTTCAGACAAGGAATAAAAACAGACTCACCTATCCGCAGAAACAATTTAGATTAGTCCGGTAAACCTGAAACCTCYGTGTTCCTCCTCGCATCCTGAAAATACAACGCATTTCATTAAAAGACGGCATACTTCATTTTCCACTAATATTACAGATAAATAAAATTCACAGAATGATTCAGAGCTGAATAGCAGCTACAGTATGCCTACTCTAGCCTTCTACAGGAAATCCACAACAGAATGGCTCAACTTTATTAAAATGCTGCATGTATTCATTTTACGTAAATAATTAAAATGACTCAAATGCACATTCCTTCTTATCTACAGTTAAAAGGCTCAACGGAAATATTTAATAAAGGTTTAGTAACAGTATACGAAACATGTTGTGCAGATGTAAAGCAAAGAATGCCTTTTGAATCATTGTTGCTAAAACCTACCTTCCGAGAGAAATGCCATCTTTTACATTCAAAAGCATTGGAGCTGCGTATTCCGTCTATAATATTTGCCAATCCTTTCCAAAGGAGGAAAAAAAACAATTCCTTTCATTTTGAGATGAAGTGTTTTCTAGGTTCCAAACAAAACCAGGACTTTTGATGAAGTTTCTTGCGAACGAAGGTGTAGAACCGATTTACATTTTCAGGGGATTTCAGCCGTAGCAGCAGTAAAACATCTGAATGGTGCGAAAGTTTTAAAGAAGTCGGAACATCTGCGGATGACGATCCCGGCCGAGGTGGCTYGGAGCCTACTGAAGTCGTTCCCGTGAACATTCAGCGATTGGAATGCCTGATCCTTGCAAATTGATGGATAACTTGTCGCCAACTTGTGGAACAGACGCATCTGTCTGTGGGAACTGTACACATGATCATTCACCAACACCATTTGCACATTACAGGAACTTGGCTGGGAGTTATTTCCTCATGCAGTCCTGACCTCGCTCCAAAACATTTCCACATATTTGGGCCAATGAAAGGAGTCCCTGGGAGGCCAGAGTTTCAGATGTGAAGCATCTGGCATACTGAAAAAAATTTCAGCACTAGTGGCACACTGGAATAAGTGCATTAGTGTAGCAGGGGATTACAGTATATAGAGAAATAAAGGGAGTTTTTACTCTCATAACTGCATTCTGTTATTCTGCACAAACCAAACCTGAACACAGCTCATAGAAGGAGGCACTCTCTAGATTCAAAATGATTTAATAAAATACCATTGAGTCCATGATTTCTTCTTAAAACCCTGTTCCTTGGTGCAGACCTTTTTATGATGGTACAGTGAACATCGTAAAAAAGATGAGACACAATAACAGATCTCTTCCAATGTTCTATCACGGAACAGAATAAAGACCAGCTTGTCATGGTAATTGTGCACGAGTCTATGCGTCTAGCGGCGTTATAGTAAATCTCAAGTGTTTTTTGTGACAAAACAAAAATGATGTAAATCTATGAAGTACAATTTCAAAAAGGGGTGAAGTTATTTTCTGAATGTGAATGGGATCGTGTCACTGTACGGTGCTTAAAATCTTCTGTAAATGTAAGTTGATCATTGAAAAAAGATTGATTAAAGTGTATCAACTGATAATATTTGTTGTGCATAATATTTCTCATATCTATACCACAACAAGTTGCACTTGAAATTGTTGTACAGCTAATTTGTTAGATTCGCTTAAATGAGACTGATATGAAAAGTATAGTCACCATTAATAATTAATGATAAATCAAATTATTGATTGTCAACATGTCAACTATTGCATAAGAAGAATAGGTGTTTTGTCGTGATACGTGTCGTGATGCTCACGAGTCACAACATACAGCATGTGTTATGAGGACCAATAGTGAAAAGTTGTATGTACAATTGTATGTATTATAAAGCAGCGTGCTGGTATAGCGGTTTGCATTGTGTCCTTGCACCTCCAGAGTTAGGACTTGGGGGGCTGAGTCCTACAGTACCTTTGCGGGAAAAGTTTGCATATTCTTTCTGTTCTTCATGGCTATATATGGACTGTCATATATATAAATATATAAACAGTGAAGCACGAGAGAAGGTTAAAAGTGGAAGAAATGCTTTGCCCTTGGGTGAAGTGCAAATTGAAATGATGCTGTTAATGATACAGTTGACTGTTACGTGCATAAATTGGTTCTTTTTATATTAATATTAAATACAATCAGTACAATTTGATGGACGTTTTGCAGCTGATGTGGATTTAAAAGCTGGTTAAAACAGAAGCTCATCATTCGAATGGCACTTGAGAATAACATACTATTTATAAATGCTTTCAGTGTGAATTGGAGTCAAGTAGCCACAGCGGAGATGTTTGTTTTTCATTTGCCATGAATAAAATAGTTACATTTCGGAAACCTCTTTATAAAAACAAATAATAAAAAAAACCTATAAGGAAAGGTAGTAAAATGACTGGAGTAAAATATTGTATTTCTAGATTCCTAAATGGGAGCATTTTAGCACCACAACACTGAATTATCCAATTGTAACATAAAAATAAATCATTATTAGATTTTTTTTTTTTTGCTTGGTCTGGAAACTGAAAAATAGAACTGTAATTGCTTGTTAGATATTAGTCATTACACAAATTTAAAAAAAAGCAAAGAAAATGATCATATATATTTTTGAAAGCGCTGCCACTGATTATGAGACAGTGCAGGCTACAGTACTTAAAGCAGGGGTATGGAAGCAGGAGAAATATGCAGAACATTTCAAGAGCTTTCAGCAACTTGTTACTAAAGTAAGTGAAGGCTCTTTCCCTCCAAGGTAATCATAAGACCGATGGAAAGCTCTAGCCACTTGTCTTTAAATTACTGAAAGCTAGTTTTGTTTTCTTTCAAGAAAATTATTTACCTAATTTTGCAGTTGTGTGGGTGGCCCCAAGGACATAAACGGTCAGAATAAAGTCTTTCCCTGATTTCTCCCAAAACTGATGCTAGGCACAAACATATGGCTTACTGCAAATTACACCTTAACACACATGTAAAAACAAAAGATGTAAAGCAAAGATACCTTCAGACATAATAATATCTGCAAATAACTTTTGTGAGTTTTATAAGGAAGTTTTCTGGGAAGTACTAACTTTGCTTATTACATTCTGTCTATTAGAGACGATCATCATGCACAAAGAACTTTAAATCAAGCTCTACTTAACTGATTTACATGCCGATTGTCTTTGTGCTCATAAACTCTCTTTTGATCCATGCGTAAATACAAGAGGGGTGTTCAAGTCAAACTGAGACTTTTAATCTCCCTTTATTTCTCTCTATATAATCCCCTGCTACACTAATCTCAATGTTTCACAAGCGCATGGTACCAGGTAGAAAGTTTTCTCAATACACATAGTCTGATTTGCTTCAAGTTTGAAATGCTGGCCTCCCAGGAACTCCTTTAATGACCCAAACATGTGGAAATGGCTTGCAGCGAGGTCAGGACTGGATGGGGGATGTAGCAATAACTCCCATCCGAGTTCCTGAGTTCCATGCCTTTGGCAAGTTTGCGACAATCTACACCACGGTATCTGTTGATTTTCAAAGATCAGGTGTTTTACTGGCTGAATGTTCACAGGAATGAATGCAGTGGGCTCTGAGCCACCTTCTTCGAGATCGACGTTCAAGGACGTGCAGCCGTTTTTTAAAGCCGTTTGTATAATACAAATGTTTTACTCATCACTGTGTTCTGTAAATGTCAATCAGTTTTATGCCTTCATTCATGAGGAATTTCATCACTAGTTCCAGGGTGACTTGAACACCCCTTGTAAAAAACATCATTAAATAGTTTTCTTGAGCAAACAGGGCTCAACCTCTAACCTTAATAAGGAATTTGCATTGCTAGTTATTGATATGTTATTGAATTTCTGTGGATTGACGAACAACCTTGATTAAACATCATTACAGCCAGTAGATAGGGGGAAAATGTTTAATATACTGTTATGTTTTTTTCTTAAGACATATGTAGCTCATTGGTCCATGCCTCCTACTGTATAAGAGCATATACTATATGTAGCTCAGTTCGAACACGAAAGTACCCAGTGGCTAATTTCAGAGACAGATTCTCAGGAGAGAAGCTTTCTAACCTTCTAAGCAGATTAGAGGAGAACATGAATTGAATGGGATTGAATTTTTCTTTTGATCAATAGCACTTCCATACCATGGACAGCTCTCTGTTTAGGTTCTGCATTTGTCATACATAACATCGCATAAAGCAATTTGTCTCCGTTGTGTATACTTTACATTTTTATTGCTTTTTTTAAAAAAATGTATCTGTTCGATTACAGTATGTTGATGTTGACCTTCTAAGCATAATTCCGACTTCAAAAGGTAATCATAAAAATCAATACCAACCATAATTATCATGGATAATCTACCCAAGTGAGGAAGATGTTCTTTTTATCCTGATTTGTCAAAGTAATAAAGTATTGTCTTGGCAATACATCATCCAGCCATTTAATTCAGGTGAAACCATTTATAGTGCGAAAATAACAACAACCGTTTTTTCAGTTTGCCCAAATTTAAAAAGGATATATACAGTATTTAAAAATGCAACTCAAAGTAAAACCCATCACATTGCACATGATGCTAGACTGATCACTTTGGGCATGACACTGAACTGTCTCTTACTGTTATGGAAATGCTGAAAAGTCACAGACCCTGTTTTTAATTTTTTTTTTCCAACTCTGCCCATTTTCACAGAGCTGAAGCAGTGGTCCAGGGCCAGATGGCTGTCCTGTAGCCCTGTACTCAATACCTTCCCTCTGATAGAGCAAGCAGACCGTTACTCTCGCCAAAAGGGTCTGAAAGAAAATACAGGAAGAAAAGCCTTGCCTTCCCAAATCTTTAATTACCCGACTGTCTGCCGCTGCTTTTCAATGCTCCTTTCTGAACAGGCCTGCCTTCTGAAGGGAAAGAAAAAAAGAAAAAACCCTTCGAGCCTCAGGAGGAGACCCTTTGCACGAGAAAGAGTACGAGAACCTGAAGAAAAGGGAAAAAAGGGAGACAGAGAGGAAAGAACATAAAAGATATGCAAATGTGTGTGTCTAGGGCGACAGGCATTAACCACTGCTGGTGCTGTCTATTTTTATCTGTTGTCTCTTTGCAGTGAGAGTAAGGTGTGTGATGGCTTTCTTAAGCCCGGTTTTAAAGCCCTCAGCAGACAGGCTG
Source organism: Clarias batrachus (assembly GCA_003987875.1). Lineage (NCBI taxonomy): Eukaryota > Metazoa > Chordata > Actinopteri > Siluriformes > Clariidae > Clarias > Clarias batrachus. The sequence goes on along the minus strand of QMIH01000446.1, from coordinate 217,888 downwards.
AACAAGCTCTTTTTCCAGAAATATGTCACTTAATAGAGACATAAAACAAAAATCATCATTGTAGTTAAAAAAAAAAAAATAGAAACATACTAAGACATGGCACATTGTTAAAATAGAATACCAGGACAAAAAATGACTCAAAAAATGTCTGACAACGAAGGATAGAATGAAATGTGACCTAAATAGATTGTTGTAATAGATTTCTGTGCATCTCCACACTCAGATCACTGTAAGGAATATTCCACTATGTGGCATTGCATTATCTTTTTAGAGTGCAGCTACAAGTGGAGGATAAAGTAATAGTTTGATGGGGCAAGCAGCCAGGTGCCTGAAACCATAGCACACTGGTATCCGTCTCCCTGTGCCCCCTAATAAAGACTCCAAACAACATGAATAATGATACGGAGCCACAAGAGGGACGAGCCGTCCTTGCATAACCGATGATGCGTGCTCGGCAGAACCTGTCTGCTAGCAAAAGAGCAGCCCTGTGCAAGCCCTTGCGTTTGTTATCCGTCGGGTGTCGTACAGTAAGACGGCTCAGACATGCACGTACTCCGGGAAAATGCTAAGCTGCCGTATGCTCATAGAACGCATTGGAAAATGGACGGACCATGAGTGGAGCAAAGCTGTATTTATTATTGTTTATGGTGAATGAGCCGTGGCTTGGGAAACAGCAGGCTTGCTGCAAAGCACAGCACTCCTTCTCACCGCTTAACATATGCCATTTAAAATGAACAGAGCTCAAGCAAACAAACGTGGGAACGCGGCTTAAGAGACTGTGAGAACTATTGCATTGTCATGCAAAACATAGCATCATCCTATAGCACCCCCTGGCTATCGCTAACTAATGTTTCTCTTGGTGAATGTCCAGACCTTGTGACAGGCTGCAAAGTGCCTAAAGATACAATACAAAAAAATGGTGGTTTGTGTAACAATCTCAGCAGCAACCTCATTTCCCCTCTCGTCTGTTCTGACCTCTCAGAATTCAGCATCACCAGTACTGTATACTAGTGGTGGGAAGTTTGAATCATTTTAGTGACTCGGTTCTCTGAATCTTGTTCATCAAGGTGAACGAATCTTTCTTGAGTCATTTAGTTCATTTCGTTCATTTGATCAGAAATTAAATAAAATGTTACATTTTCAATAAACATTTACATAAACACATTTACATACACAAATGTTTGCAATAGTTTCAGTAATGAAAATATTACAATGCAGCTAAGGACATATTATTATAAACAGAATGAGCAGCTCACCTCACACATCTTCTAGTCTGAGTCGTTCGTTCTTTTGAATCTATTGCACTTCATAGCGTCTATGGGAGTCATGTGACAAAAGAACGAATGACTCGCACTTGAAGATTCGTTAAGAACCGTTCAGTTCTGTTTCCTGTCCATAACCTACGGAGGTTTGCGATGATTTGCGCATGCGCGTCCAGTAGAAAATAACCAAATCACTCTCCGAGACTACTCGTTCTTCTGAGTCATGCTAAATATCCTTTCAAAAAGAACGAATTGTTCATGAACGACCCATCACTACTGTATACTGCAGCCTGATCATCGGTCATCATTTCCACCTGTTTCTCACTGGTTCAGGCCATAACTTTATGCCTGTTGTTTTATTCTTGAAAGATTCTCACTTCTTGAGAACCCAAAAAAGTCTTTCAAGAAGCCAGGTAAACTATTCCTTTAATTAAAGTTAATTATAAGAATGCAAGAAAGTCTGGCCCATTGAAAGCAAAATATAAAGAAACAAGGGGTGGAACAGGGTTTTTATACAGTATATATAGAACAGGTTTAACAGGGGGGATTAAGCACATACGTAAACAAGGACGATTCCACAGGCCCTTGATTGATGTGGCCCTTCAAAATGTTATGGCAATTGAAAATTGTTGGCTTTGTCTAGAATGGGGGCCCAGAATATCAGTTTTTTAAGGAGGCAAAAATCTCCATTGGTGCCCCTAATCAGGCTGTTGTAAAGTTTACTGACGTTATATGCTACGTTGTTCCCTGGAGACTGTAGAGGCATGCCCCATTGGCTCCTTAGTGAGTTCAAATGAAAACTTGTGTGACATCAATTAGAGGAACAATACATTTGTAGTTGAAAAGATTTCCCATTTTCAAGTTCCCCGTTCTTCGCTGTTCTACTTTTGTAACACCTACTGTATTTGTAATAAACAAAAAAAAATACTGACTTTCATATATTGACTGTTCATTTTATCAGGAACATCTGTATCATTCATCACCTACTGTACATCATTCAATTCTGACAATCTCACCGACAGCAGCACAATGAATAAAAATAATGCAGATACAGCACCATGAAAAACTATTTGCCCTGATTTTTTTTTTTTTTTTTTGCATATTCATCACAGTTAAATGATTCAGATCATCAAACTAGTTTTACTATTACACAAAGATAACCAGTAAATACCAAACTGCTGGGGATTGGGACTGTGGAAAAGGCTTTGCAGACCACGGTATGAGCCATTATCCACAAATGGAGAAAACTGGAAAAATGGTGAACTCTCGGCCTACCAAAATTACTGCAACGGCTCATTAGGTTCAGCTTTTATTCGTCACATATACTGTACATTACTGCTCAGTGAAATTCTTTATTTGTTGTATATCCCAGCTTCTTGTTAGTAGGTTGGGATCAGAGCACAGGTTAAGAACAGTGGTAACCTGGCAGAGCTGAGCCTCACACCACTGACTTCCCGATCTCAGAGCCTTAAGACACTGAGCCACCACCGCCCAACCATAAAAGAACCCAACATCTAAAGAACTGCAGGCCTCACATGTCTCAGTTAAGATCAGTGTTCATGATTCAACAATAAGAAAGAGACTGGCAAAAATGCCATCCAAAGGGAGAGTTCCAAGGCAAAAGCCACTGCTGACCAAAAAGAACACAAAGGCTTGTCTGGCATTTGCCAAAAAACATCTTGATTATCCCCAAGACTTTTGGGCATGTACTGTATGGATTAATGAGACAAAAGTTAAACTTTTTAAAAGGCGTGTATCCCATTACATCTGGCGTACAACACAGCATTTCATTGAAAGAACATCATACCAACAGTCAAACATGAAGCTGGTAAAGTGATGGGGTTTTGCAGCTTCAGGACCTGGATGACTTCCCATAATTGATGGAACCATGAATTCTACGCTCTACCAGAAAATACAGAAGGCCATGACCTGGACCTCAAGCCCAAGCGTACTTGGGTTATCTAGCAGGACAATGATCTGAAATTCACCAGCAAGTCCCCTACTGAATGGTTAAAAAAAAAAAAAAAATCAGATTGCGGAATGGCCTAGTCAAAGTGCCAACTTAAATCCAATTGAGATGACCTTAAACAGGCCGTTTATGCTTGAAAACCCTCCAATGTGGTTGAATTAAAAAATCTGCATTGAAGAGTGGGCCAATATTTCAACACAGCTATGTGAGCCAGTTATCACGAACGCTTGATTGCAGTTGTTGCCGCCAAGGGTGCCACAAACAGTTATTACTGTAGGTTTAGGGGGCAATTACTTTTCCTCATAGGACCAGGCAGATTCGAACAGCTTTTTTGCTTTAATAAATAAAGTCGTCATTTAAAAACTGAATGTTGTACTTACTTTGGTCAGCTTTGTGCAATATTAAAATGTGTTTGATAATCTGAATCTTTAAGATGATTTGATTTGAAGTGTGACAAATATACAAAAAAAATGTTATCAGTTTTTACATCACAGTATATGTTAAGATATGTTATATGTTGACTGGCTGGATAATTACAAAAATAAGCACGGGTGCAGGTGTTCCTATTGAAGGGACCAGTAAGTGTAAGTGCTTAAAATTTTTTTTTGCTTTTGCAAACTGGTATGTGTCTAGTCAGAATCTTAACACTACTTGATACACTTAAATCAGCCTCAAAGGAGACACTCTAAACAGTGACAGAATTTGTTTAATCTGAGTTACATTAAACTCTCTTCTAAACAGAACCTGCAGCTAATTTTGTGTACTCGGGGGCATTGGGTTGGAAGCACAGGAACTCCAGGAACTTTGTTGCTACATTTGAATATATCCTGTTTCCCTGGGAAATAAACATGATCAGGGCCACCTCAAAGCCCACGGTGATATTTTTGTTGCAGGTCCCAGGCTGAGGAAATGTGATTTGTGTGCGATGTGTTACACTAATTAGCTAAAAGAGCAAACATAAGCAGCACACAGATGACTAAAAAAACGCTAATGAAGTATTCCTTAATATTTAAAAATAATTATATTAAGAAACATCAACAAAAGTTTATATACAGGCTAAAGTTTGAAATTTAAAGATATCCAAAAGTTATATTCAAAAAGTTTTTTTTTTTCACAACTCCACACATTTCGTGTTACCATAAATATCTTTTGGCAAGCCTATCAGGGCATCCAGTTCTTTCGTATCAGATATTATCCTGAAAACAATCAACTGCAGACAGATTTATTTGATTTTAATTGACTATATCAGAATTCCCCTGCATCAAAAATTTATCTACACCAAGTTGACTGTCTTTGATCAGCAAGGAAGAGTTCAAAAATGAATGCTATAATAGACATTATTGGGTTTAGTGGGAATGTACCGGCGGCTGTAAAACGTTCTAGTTTTAGAGCCAGTACTTTATTTACTTGATTGTCTGGCGCATTCCATGCATGATTGACTGAATGGAGATCTGGGGAATTTGGAGGCTGAGTCAACAACCTTGAACTCTAAACCCCATATATAGCAAGCTTTGATGTGTTGACTGTTCTGATACCTTTCTATTGTGGCCAACATTGATTTGTTTCAGCAATTTGTGCTATATTTGTTTTCATGTGGGATTGGACCGAGCGGATTAGCCTCTGGTATCCACAGACATGAATGAGCCTTGGATACCCATGGTCGTGTCATCAGGTTACGGTATATAATTGATAATCAATGCACCTGTTGGTGGTGGAAGTGTTGTGACTGATCAGTATATGGTATGTGCAACCACCACTATGAAAAGCCCTATAGGATCCTATTGCAAAAAAAAGTGAAGTTTACAGGTGAACCTCAGCCAAGTTCCTCGGGATCTGGCCAAGGATCTGAACAAGATTTCAACAACTTTGGTATAATGATCAGTGCTATGTAACGATGAGAAGAGAAGGGAAGAACTTTTGGTTTAAAAGACAGTATTCCAAATGTGAAGCATGGGGGTGGTAGCACACATCACAAAAAAGGAGGATTAGCTAGCATTATTATCCTAAATCCTAAAGCAATCTGAAAGAAACAGAGAGAGGGTCGAGAGTTTTTAAGCAGATTTATTATCCTAAGCATTACCCCAAAAAATATATGAAAATGGTTTAAAGCAACAAAGTGAAACTGTTGAAGTGACCATTGGAACTCTGAACTGGATTCCACGGAACATTTGTGGAATAAATTGAAAAAGAGTGTTTGAGCAAGGACGCCCACAAACCTGACTGAGTTGCATCAATTCTATCAGAAGGAACAGACAAACATTCCAGCAAACTATAACGAGAAGCATGTGGAATGCTAAGCCAAGAGGCAAAATGGTGAAATGTAAAGATTAGTCAAAAATTATGAAATTAGATCTTTCTACTTAAAAAATAGTTATGAATAAAAATAATACAACGTGCAGTAAAAAACTAACAAAAGTCAATATTTGGTGTGGTGGACCACCTTTTCTTAGTGCATTTTAAAATGTAATTAGGTGTTTTTTGTAAACATCTGGGAGAATCTGCCACAGACTTTTGCTGTCTCAATTGTTTTTGTTTGTGTTTTTTGCATGCAAATCCCAGGAGCCATCATTATGTCTAAACAAAATATTGGTTTTACATAATTATTGCATTCTTTATTAACATAAAAACTTTTTTGTCTATTTTTAAAAAAAGGTTTTCTTTGTAAATCTAAATAGTTTTTTTGTACTTACTCAATTATGTTACATTTATCAAATTAATTCTATAGCCCTAAAGTTTTGTCCTAACAATAAAGGTTGCTGAATCCTTTTACAGTATATATTGTCAAGGTGAAGCAGTTGAAGGCAATGCCAGGAAGGAAGTGTGGGTAAAAGAAAAAAGGTTGAAATAAACCTGTCTCTGAGCTTTTATTTTGAAATGATGTTATTAACAAAATGTGTGTACTGTATTTGTTAAAAATTGGGTTTAAATTTATATGGTAAACATCCACTATTGGCCTCTGCTATAGATGTATTAATGACTAGAACTGAGAACTTACCAAACAGTATAATTCCATCAATAGTTCTATAAAATGTAGCAGTACATTTAAAACTTTATGCCTTAAAGAGCACATTATAATAATAAAAAAAAAAATCCAATATGATGCAAAATGATTTTACATACAGCAAATCAGCCAACAGGTAATTACTGATATCTTTGCTGATCACTTCATTTAATTTCTGCTAACAGCAAAAACAAAACAAAAAAAAATCCTTTTTTAAAGAAATATTAGAGAATAGCCTGGCTGACTGCACCTGCACACATGTAAAATACTGGCATAGGCACCATAGGCAGTTGCCTAAAGTTGCCCGAATACCAACTGCTTTGTTATAAGGATTTTAAACAGTTTATTTCTAATGCCTCATTAACATTTATATCCTAAGAAATCGAACTTTATTTATCAGCTGTCTCAATGCGTTGGGCAGCGTCGCCGCCACACGTCCCAGCATGCATGTGCAGTATGTAAATGATTTACCTCGATTCCGAATCATGTTAAATAATAGTGTGCTGCATTAAAAAAAATAAAAAAAAATAATTAAGTTCTTTTTTTAGTGATGTTCAGTTAAATGTGTAACACCTGATGTGTGATTTTGGCGAGCTCCGCATGTGAAACTTACTGTAGGTCAGCGCCATGTGTCATGCAGAACATTTATACTGTGCTTTTTAGTCATTCATTTGCCATAATATTTCTTGGCGCCAATGCAACAACTCGCCTAGGGGGGCCAAGGCTGGCCCTGACAATCACCATGGGGATATGTTAAGAACTTTCAAAAGAAATCTGATTTCTTGACCAATATCATACCATACCACACCATATCATACCATACCATTAATCATACAGTACTTAGGCAATCAAAGACATTTATTAAAAAAAATAAAATAAAAATAAATTATATATATATATAAAATTGCTTGCAAATTGAGTTGTAGCCTTTCAAAAGATTCAATTAGGAATTTAGGACTTACATGAAATCTTCCAAAAAAATAAAAAAACAAGACGACGACCAACCATCAGTACATCAGTACATGAAAACAAAATCAGTATATATCTTATTGTCATTAAATGTACTGTATCCAGTCCAGGATACCTATAAGTGCCTCCTACCTTAGTAGACATTAAAGTTAAAGACTGTGTGCTGTTATTTTATCTAAGAGTCCTAAATGTGTACAACTTGACTGTGTACTTTGACCTGTTTGTATATATATATTTTTTTATTATAAAGTGGAAATTGTAAGAATGTGGCTGACAAATCATGACTGATGGAGCAGCATGACATTAAAGCAGCCATGTCAATACAATAAATATTAAACACTGATCAACAAAAGTACGATACATGCAAAAGAACAAAATATGCATTTACGGGAGACACCAAACAGAAAATCAAAGCGAACGAGTGTGAAAGAGAGACTAAAACAATGATCAACTTCATATGGAGAAGTTTTCTTTCAACATGCTTTGTTTCAGTGCCAGAGAAGCTGGCCCCACAAAGGCAGCCATTGTGTCTCACGGCTACGGACCTCAGCCAGAGTTCAGGCTGTCCTGGACGTGCCCGGACCTGCTTCAACTCCCCAAGCACTATGGCTCCATGACCGCTTTCATTCCTACCCCCTCTCATCCACCACACACCCACACACCCACCTGATATTGCCCGAGCTTAGGTTCATCAGGCATTTTCCACTGGGCTTTGTGGTATCCACAGAACCGAGTTCCGACGCCACGACGCTGCCAGAATTCTTATGTTTCACGCGGAGGCGCTTGCATGGGCTAGCTTATATTTCAGTGGCTTTTACATGCATGGCCAAGGACAGTGATGAACAGTTTAAGACAAAGATACATGAATACAGTCACATAACGCATGGACGCACACACACACACGCACACACAAGCACACACAAGGATACAAACACTCATTCGTGGAGCCCAGGATATAATGGAAAATCCTTGAAAAGAAGTGCAGGTCACATCCTGAGAGGATCCAGGAGATTTACAGCTTATGTTCACTGGGCTCCATAGAGAAGTGGAGGGTTAGCCAAGGACTAATTGAATTGATAAAATCTAAGACTGCATGAGCGAAATCTCTAAACTGGAGAGTCAGAGAGAAAGAGACTAGTGAGAGATAGAGTAATGGAAAAATTCATCTAAGTGCCCACATTTCATAACATGAGAACAAGATAATACTCTGAACTAACGCTGAACACCAGGTAGGTTCAGGGGAAATTAACATGATTTGTATCGACTCATGAAGCTATCATATGTTCACGAACGTCGATAGCAACAGTGCACTGTGTCTATCAGTGCGCATATGCTTGCTAACAAACAGGACTACAAAGAGACACCTGTTTTAGCCGGCTATGGATGCCAAGTCTCTCTTCCTATTTTTACATTAGTGGGCTATGACAGATTATCAGATTCCCAAGCGCAACTGACCCTTATCCCGCACCCCTTCTCTACCATGACGGACCTATTGACACCACTGACACTCACTCCCTCACACATACAAATACTATTAGTGTAACAGGGTCTCATCAGCTCAGAGTATCCTTGCTTAGTTTATAATAATCTTGTTTATTATTAGACTGAATGTCTAATGAGGTCAGCACCAGTCTGCTGCAATATTCTTTCCTCCCTTACTGCGTTCTCTCGATCTTTTGTCTGTTACCTGTCTCTTGTTCCTTACACTCACATGGCTTGGTATGGAAAAACCTGTCTATGCCACTATGGCTGACTTCTGGCAATCGTTCAAAAAAAATGTAAAACTGGCCACAAACATACACTGACACCTAAAATCTAAGATGTTACAAACCTATTTCATTGCTCCACGGTCCTCAAAAGTTCACTGCAGGTGCTTTTAATGGTGGACAGGGATCAGAACATATATAGTAGCTCTTCTATGAAATTGGACCAGCCTGAACATCATTCAGACTTGGGCACTCCGGTCCTGGTTACCTATTCACATATACAATGCATCACTTTAGGTAACCAGCTAAGGGGAGTCACTTTAGTTTAACTAATGTAGATGATGACATGGGACTATGTGTAGAGTATGGATGGCGGAGTTCAATTACTGTAAGTACAAAGTAATTCTAAAATATAAATGAGTGCGATCCATCTTAACAAAATGGTGCATTTTAGCTGAGCTAAAGCTAAGCTATCTAGCCTATAGTAACTAAGTTAAGAAGGAATGTTCCAACCAACAGCCAGCTTCTGTTCGTTCAGTTCATTTGCCCATTTATGGATTAAACGGGGTTTAGGCCGTCAGCTTTTCAAATAAATTCCTGAGTGAACTGCAAGTGTTTTATGATCCGCCAACATCTATTTTGATCAAAGGATGCAGGCTGCTTGTCAGTTCCATGTATTATGAAAACTACAGCAAAGTGGAGAGCTTTTTCTCACAAAGCCCTAAAGTTATGGAATAGCCTTCCAATTAATTTTCGGGGCTCAGACACAGTCTCAGTGTTTAAGTCTAGGCTAAAAACCTGTTTATTTAGCCAGGGTTTCTGTGAAAAGATTAACCTTGGGTAAAGTAGCAGATCTGGGGGACTCATGGACGTAGAGTACTATGGTGAACAGGTATGTTTGGATTCTGTCTTCCTCACATTCATTGGCCACTCAGGTTTGTTGACGGTGGAGTCGGAGATCTTGTCACATGGATGTACCGTCTGTCTTTTTGGGATGCGTCCGGTGTCTGGAGATAGTTTCACTCTACTATGAAGACCTGGCCTCGACTGATGTTGACAGCTGTTTCTCTGCGGACTTGGCTGCAGTCGCTCGATAGTCTACCTGAGCCTCCAATAACTACCTGGACTCCATATTAACATCAATTAACATCTGTTAACAAATGCTATACGGCACTGCCAAATGCCTAGATGCTTGCACTCTACACCTTATACACGTGACTGTCATCTCTTTCTCTTCTCATCTCTTCTCTCTCTCACTCACTCTCTTTTTCTCGCTCTGTCGACCTACACATGCCACTCCTGAGCTGCCAGTAATCAAGACCCCCCCTCTGCCCTCCGGACCTATCTGTGTCATTCTGGTGCTCCGCTTCTGGTTGGAGATCTCAATGTGTGTGGGTTACTTACGATGCGTGCAGTGACTTTACCATGAAGACAGTCTTGGACTCGCTAACGACTTGTGAATACAATCACACAATAGTCCAGGAATGAAATTCCTACAAAAAGTTTTGTACCTGAGCCTCCAATACTGAAAGTGGACTCCATCTGCCAGCCTCTTCACATTTAATATGACAAGATCAATCCCTGCTACAGTATCTGTTATTACCTAAATGAGGATGGGTTCCCTGTTGAATCTGATTGCTCTCAAGGTTTCTTCCTATGGCCATTTTAGGTAGTTTTTCTTTGCCACTGTGCTCATCAGTGACAATCTGATAATTCTATAGATATTACTCACACATTTTAATAATACATTTCTCTAACCTTTTTTTAATTCTAAAAAAGCTGCTTTGTGATAAGGACCATAAGTGCAATGTAAATAAAAATGTATTAATTTGAAAAAAAWATTTTTTAAAGCATCTCTTTCATCTAGCATCTAGCATCATCTTTCATCTATTTTGTGAAGCTGATCACACAATCGGGATTATTCCCCAAGACTGCTCTATGGTCGGTCATAAAAATTCATCAACTAACAAAACTTTTTTTATGAAAATGTGTGTGCAGGATTATTAGTTATTAGCTGCTGACAGTAATTTAACTTCCTATTTGGTGAAACTTAACCCTGCGTTCACACCGAATGCGGCGAGAGCGTCAAAATGGCCGGAAGTCATTCATTTTCAATGGGAGCCGGCTACGAAGAGCGGTGAAGAAAGTTGAAATCAGCTCAACTTTATGGAAATGAGCTATGAAGCGGTTGAGCGGCAACCAATAAAAAAGTTGAATTCCTCCGCTTGAGCGGATTCCGCGGAACGCAGTCCTGTAAACTTTTGTTCCGACGACATTAGTTCCCAAGCAAAATGGAGGAGAAGTTAATTATTGTGATAGCGGGTTTCCCAGTTATTTATGACATGTCCCTGTTTGTGTACAGGGACATTAATAAAAAAAAAAATTAAGCGTAGACAAGATAATAAGAAATATAATATAATAATCTGTATGGTGTGGCTTCTGTTCATTGTGAATTGCTAGTGTAATTTAATATTTGACTAGCAATTCACAATGAACAGAAGCCACACTATACAAATGCCTTATAATTTGTTTATTTCTACAATACAGTTCTTTCTATCAATCAATTTCTTGTTTTCTTCCACATTTTGGTCAGCCTCCATAAGATCAAGCTTGATTGCTTTGAGGCCCCTTTAAATACAAGAAAGGCATTCGGTCTACATCAGAGCGGCGAAGTTGTGAACGCAGGGTTAAGGGATTAAAATCACTGGAAATAACACCTTTTCAGAAACATCCGTTTCCACAACACATATAATGTATAGATATATAGCACTTGGACCTCTGATTATCTACTATTATCTACTGTCTCAATTAACCAGAGTGAGACACAACAATGCTATCTATCAGCCTCCAGTTAAACAGAGCAACCCAGCTGAGCTTTGCTCACTGCTGATAAATGATGAATGCCTTTGCTATGAGCGCATTGCATCTTTGCTCAAAGTGAAATCAGAGGGTTGACATGTTTCTGCATTTTGAATGAGCTATTCTTAGATGTGCTCTAAGGTATGATTTTTTCATGGAAGACTCATTGACATGCCTGTTTATTATGTTCTCTTACTGCATGCATCCTGTGGAACATTTGGTAAAGTAGCTCCGTCTGGGATAAACCTAATCTTTCCCATTCACCCCTTTCTCTCACTCTTTCTCCCTGATACGTTTTGCATTTTCATCTTTCACTTCCTTTTTGATTAGTTTCAGCTCTTTGTACCTCTTTTGTGCTTTTTTTTTAATTGTTCATAAAAAGTTTGTCCCGCAGACCTGAGAAAAAAAGAAATTACATTATTACAGCATAAATAAAGTTGGGGACCCCCCCTTTCCTCCGGGAATAAACCACATCTAAACAGGACAGTTCAACGGAGAGAACCAAACTATTTAATAAAACCGACAGAATGACAGAATGCTAAAGAGAGACGGAAAAGATAAATTATATAAATAAAGGGAAGAAAAGGGAAAAGCTTTGTCCATACATTTTTAAATTGAATTTACAGCATACATTCATATTGGTGTCACTGTAATTAAAGACAGCCAGTGACAAAATAACCTTTATAATCTAAAGCTCACTTCAAAACATGGATTTTTTTTTCTGTCTGCAACCACATTTTCATACATGAGCCCAAGACCCCACTGATTGTTAATGGTAGCAGAATGAATCATTTCTAATAGCAAATTAATCATCAGAGGATCTTTATCATATAATCTTAATAATCACAATAGGTCTACTCAGAATGGTGAAAAAAAACCAGCAACAAAAGCATCCATAATGCATGCAGAGGCGCCTTGGGAGGGAGAAATGATGACCGAACTGGTTTGAGCTGACCTGAATGCTACAGTGACTGAAATAACAGTTGAAAGCAAAAAAGCTTCTTAACATGCATAACGTGTCAAGTCTTGAGGCAGATAGAAGACCACATCGAGTTCAGTGGAGGACAAGAATCTATAGCTATAGTTGGCATATGTTAAGTGAAACTGTAAAGCTGAAGCTTTCATGAAACGTTCTTTCGATACACAGTCCCTGGTCAAGAAAGAAAGCAATTGTTCCATTAGGGTCTGCAGCAAGCAAATAAAACTATTAAGGAGATTGCTGGAATTACTGCAGTTAGGTTAAGGACCAGCCAACACATTATTAAAACCTGGAAGCATAGTGTTAACCTGTCAACTCTGCAGAAGGAATGTAGTCGGAAAAACTGAAATGCTTGGTGAGGTTGCATAATAAAAAAGACACAGTATAAGTCACTGCTTTGTTTAATAATAATATGTTAATAATGATAATAATAACAATAATAATGAATTTTTAAGACCAGATTTAAAAGCATCAACAGTCTGTGGTGTCCTCAAATACTCTGGAAGAGCATTCCACAGTCTGGGTGCAGCTGAGCAAAAAAAAGGCCAATCTCCCACGGTATAAAGCTTGGTCTTCTAATAATAAATGTAAAAGCATTTAAACACCCACAATGCTACAAGAACTCAGAACTGGAACTTGGGGCCTCTGAGTGGCGCAGTGGTAAAGTGCTCACCCTATCATCTGGAGATCGCGAGTTCGATTCCCGGGTGATGCTGTAACCCCTTGCAGCCGGAGGCTAGAGAGAGCTGATTGGCCGAGCTCTCTCAGAGGGGAAGGATGAGAGGTACTTAGTGCTCCCACATTAATCATGGCTCTACAGCCAATCAGGGGCGTCTGTGAGCTCACGCAAGCGGAAGGAGCAGATAGCGCTGTCCTCCGAGGGTGTTATGCCGTCCCCAACAAAGATGCGGTCAGCTGGCGTCACGTGGTTCGGTGGAAACCCCTGAAAGTCTCCGGCCCTTCTGACTGAGTGGTAGTAGTAGCCTTAATGTGGGAGCCCCCTAGTGATGGGGAGGAATTAGAAACAACTAAATTAGGGAGAAAATTGGGGAAAAATCAAAAAAAAAGAAAAAAAAGAATTGGAACTTATCAGCTGTGTGACCATAAGAAAACCATTGGACTTTGGAGCACTGGAAAAAGTTAATGTGGACTGATACAGTAAGTCCAGATTGACTCTGTTCCGGGGTAAGAAAGAAGCATATTAAGCAGTGCACTGGTCATGCATAGTACCCACTGTGCAAGCCTCTGGAGGCAGTCCTAAGAGTTAGACTCAGAGATATTACTGTATGCGGCAATAAAATGAAGTCAGACGATGACCTGACGGTACTGAATGACCAGGTTATCACATCTGTGGAGTTTTTTCCTGATGGTATACAGTAGGAATATTACAGGACTCAGACTGAGAAAAAGGCACAGTGGTAAAAGCGCTCGCCCTATCATCCGGAGATCACAAGTTCGATCCGCGGGTGATGCTGTAACCTCTCGCGGCTGGAGGTCTAGAGAGAGCTGATTGGCCGAGCTCTCTCAGAGGGGAGGGATGAGAGGTACTTAGTGATCTCACATTAATTACATCTCTACAGCCAATCATGGGCGACTGTGAGCTCATGCAAGCRGAAGGAGCGGATAGCGTTGTCCTCCTAGTGTGTTACTCCGCCTCCAACTGTGTGTGAGTAAGCAGTTCGAAAAGAGGCGACCGGCTGGCATCACATGATAGTCTTCGCCCTCCCAGCTGAGTGGTAGTAGTAGCCTTAATGTGGGAGCCCCCTAGTGACGGGGAGGAATTAGACACAACAAAATTAGGGATAAAATCTGGGAAAAATCCCCCAAAAAAACAAACAAAAAAAAAAACACTAAAGGCGGTTGGACAAATTTTTTGAGTGTTGGACTTTTTTGTTTGGCAAAGCAGTGTACAACTGTCCAGTGTTTTGTTAATTACTTGCCAAAGGACAAAAACGACAATTTAATATCGTTAAAAATCATGTCCAGCAACAATAATACATCTTGTTATTATAGGAATAGATTTATTCTACTGCATTCATGGCTCTAGTCATTAGAAATATTGGATAAATCCAACTGTTCACGATTCCAAATAATATTCTTGCCACGATTTGTTGTTGCAGTTTCCTAGGGTTTCTTTTATTAAATCCCAAACCTTTAATACACCTAGTGACCTTTATTATTAAATAGGTTTAATGGCAAGAATGTGTTGTGACTGACAGCGGGGTAAGCAGAGGGCTATTACGGGCAGGGTTTTCTTCTCTTACCTGCTCACAGCAGGAATGGAAACCAAGTGGTAGAGTGCTGTTCTGGATTAAACACTAGAAAGAGATCTTGCAGAAATGCACACTTCCCATTAGTTTATAGCACATTAAAGGAAAAGAAGCAATTAATAACTGTGCTGGTAAAGTAAGTAGGAAATTAAGAGATAAATAGAAAAAATGACATGCTTGAAATTACACAAGTTGGCTATAAATGAGTGTTGTATTCCAGAGTCTGAGCTCTGTCCTGTACTGTGTATGTGCATAGGTTTGTGTGTGTGCTATACAGTATGTAAATATGATTTTAATAGAAAGATAAAAAGAGGGCGGAAACAGCTCTGACAACAGTATAATCTCCTTAGCTTCTGGACATAACCATTTTGTGACATGTAAAAATTTTGAATGAACTATTCTTATATGTGCTTAAACAAATACTTTAAACAATGGGTTTTTTCATACGATAGACATGTCTGTTTAGTGTGCGCTGCTACAGCATACATCCTGTGGAACATTTAGTAAAGTAGCTCCATCTGGGATAAACTTAATAACCTCTGCCATTCGCCCTTCCTTTCTCTCTCCCTGTCTCCATGATACTTTCGTCATTTTCCTCATGTTCTTTTTTTTTTTTTACTGAATCGGTGATTTTTTTTTTCCATCAGCCCATACTATCAGTCTCTTCACATTTCCCATCTTACCGCAAAAACAGTTAACCCAAGCTACTTTCTCTTTAATTGTTCTTAAGAGGTTTTGGCTACAGTTCTGAAGGGGGAAAAAAAAAAAAGCTTTGTCATTGTTAAAAGTTACATTATTACGGCATAAACAAAGCTGGGACCCGCATTCACCCCTAAGAACAAACCACATCTACAGTAAACAGGACACTCCAAAAGAGCAACCTGAACTATGGAATAACAAGGACAGGATGACAGAATGAAACAGAAGGGAGAAAGTTTGTTAAACGTTTTCTGAGACTAGACAGATGCCAATTTGAAAAACGACCATGTGACCTTTACTCAATAAACCACTGTACCGTACAATTTGGTGCAATAAAGGAAATAATCTGCCTAAGAAACACAAACATTGCCAAGTAATATTGTCAAGTAACAGAGCTCTTATGTGTGATGTCGAGGACGGATGTAAAACTAAGCCAGCCTGCGGCGATCGATCTGCAGTTTTTTAATACAAGATGTTGTTGCCACAATATATAAGGTCAAATACCTGGAAGACGGTTTTTATCTGTTGTCCGCTATCAAAAATATTATAGATTTGTTGTTACTAGCCATTCAGTGAGGAGACAAGACTAATATTGGACGAACAGAGCCCCCGTTAGATCTTGTCTGGTGACCATCATATCCTACATAGCATCATCATGAAATAAATGTTTGGTATTTAACACAATAAATATTCAATATACTGTATATAATGTATTTGTGATAGATTTGCTAATTTAGAGTACATGCCAAGGGTAAACGGAGTCGGGTTGCCGTTATGTTTTAATTAGTGTTATTGAGCTTCTCGTGCCATTTATTTATGATTTGTTATGATTTGTTAAATCACTCAAAGCTTAAATTAGGTAGATGGTTTTCAATCATTTTTTTTAATTACACTGGGTTTATTATTTTGCTAAATTAATATATACATATATAAAGTTTTTTTTTTATCGGTTGTTTACAACACTTCAGAGGACAGTGTGCCAGCAGATTTACCATTATATTACTGGTACCACTATGACGATATTCTGTTTTAACAACGTTTAAATTTTTCAAAATAATAATTGAACAAAATTTAAATCAATCATCATCATGATGAACATGATGGTCAAATGCATGGAGGTTTTATCTGTGTCAGGCAAGTTTGTGAATCATGTGAATGCAAGAGTGCTATAGGCTTTATAATATTAAATGTACACTGTCTGATCAAAAAAAAAAAAAAAGCTGAATTTTTTATTAGGGTCAAATTATTGAGAAGCACCATGCGCAGAAAACATTACATCATACTAAGGAGACTGAAAAATTACTGGACCTGGGTTAAGAATGCTTCAACACATTATCAAAACCTGGAAGGATAGTGCTAACCCATTAATTTTGAGGAAGAAATGTGGTTGGAAAGTAAAAATGGTGAGAAGAGAAGCACATTCCACTATGCACCCCTCATTCATAGTGACCACTGTACAAGCCCCTGGAGGCAGTGTAATGATCTGTAGTTGCTTCAGTCATTTAGGTCTAAACTCTAAACACCAAATGAAGTCAGCTGATGACCTGAATGTACTGAATGACCAGGTTATCACATCTATGGAGTTTTTCTTTCCCGATGGCACAGAACTCAAACTGTCATAGAGTGGTTCTGGGAGCATGAGGTATCATTTTCACACATGAACTGGCTATAATCAAAGCTTCAGGTGACTGAATCAAATCTTAGAGTGTGCGACTTAGTTTCTCGCCAGGCAGCGTATTTTACTGTAATCTTAAAGATTGCAGATATTAGATAAATGTAACTATACTCAGTTAAGCACACTAAGCAGAGGGCTATTACAGGCAGAGTTTCCTTCTTCTACCTGCTCACAGCAGGAATGGAAATCAAGTGGTAGAGTGCTGTTTTGGATTAAACACTAGAAAGAGATCTCGCAGTAATGCACACTTCCCCTTAGTTTATAGGACATTAAAAGAAAAGAAGCAATTAATAACTGTGTTGGAAAATTAAGTAGGGAATTAAGAGATAAATAGAAAATGACACACTGGAAATTACACAAGTTGGCCTAAATGACTGTGAGTAGGGGTGTGTGTGTGTGTGTGTGTGTGTGTGTGTGTGTGTGCACGCACAGGTGTGTGTATGTGTGTGTTATATGCAAATGCAATTTTAATAGCTGAAGGAAGACAACATTCGGTGCATGCCAGTTGAACAATAGCCAGGAGGCAGAAACAACTCTGACAGAAGTATATAATAGTATAATTAAGCAATATCACACAAGAGGGAGTTCTGTTTCTCTGAATATTAGCACGGCCATGATGAGGTTATAGGCACGAGGCTGCAGCTCGGGAGCGAAGATATACTGTAATAGACGTGCTGATATTCAGTTCATGGGAATAACCAGTGTGATACGGTTTTATACCACGGGTCCACAAACAACATTTATTATCAACATATTATGATTTGTTTGATCATTTCACCAGACATTTTTCTCTGCTAACACATATTCTTCTATGACTGGTGGAACTAGCGTTGGACTGGTGACTGACAGTTAGGACCTGACAGTTGTGTAATTAACAGGGGTGAAAATTATTTTAAATTCTTATATAGCCAAATGTTAGGACAATAAACCATGGAGGTGGTGGACAGTCCTGGGAAACGTCCAATATTTACTTTATATTTCCACTTCTTACACTTTAGAATATCAGCTAATGTTGGGTTCTGAGGTTAAAGCCTAAACAGCTAACTGATAAATGAGATAAATGCACTAGTAGCTAGTGCACTATGTAGGGTGAACAATCCCATGATCAGGTGTTAGAGAGAGAATTGGGATTCAGCCTTGTAACAGAAGCTAGTTACAGATGTAGCCACTCAAAACTACCAGGGTCGGGCAACCGTCGTATGAATGGTGTGTGGCTGCCATATGGCTGCTGTGTGGCTGCCGTGATCACCCCTCCCTCTCCTGCCAGAAAGTCGGGTCAAGATTTCACAGTAAACACGCCCATTGAAGCACTATTTATTCATTTACCGACTGCCACCACTAGATGGTGATTTGTTCTCAAGAAGACGTTAATAGAAGCCAGCACTTTAGCTGCTAAGTAGCAATGATGTGATTTTAACCCTCCTCACCCCCGCCGGACTGACGCTAGCAAACTGCAATATGGAGATGAAGATGACAGTTTAATGGACTTTTTATTCAGGGTAAGTGGTGATTTCTTTTTCATAACATTTGTTTGGGTTAGTTTACAGTTTAGTTCCCAGTTTATTTATTTATTTATTTTTATCTGCCGTTTAATATTATCAAATCTGTTTTCTGGCTGAAAGTGCTGTTGTGACTAGTTTTAAAAGTGGCTTTTGGCAGGCAGCTGCTCTCCCCTCTTTCCAGTACTTGTCACGGCAAACCATATTGACCATATTGACCGACCTACTTTCAGACAACCTGGCAACCATCAGTTAGCATAATTAACGACTGTTAGAACACCTGTGACGCGAAGTGATCCGTACAGTTAAACGTCCCAGTGCTGGTATGCCGTATACTTGTAGCACCAGTCGCGGAATGGCTCTCGTCCAATCAGATTACTCGGCTGGAACTAACTGTTGTCTAATAGTATTTACAGTATAGAATCATTATGCTTCTAGACAGAACCATTTTAATTCAATTCATTTAGGTTGTGTGTGGCCGTCATCCTTATTTCTCAAAGGAATTAAAATGTAAAATAATGAGGTTTGTTTTAGGGCGCAGCTCTACTATAATAGGTCTGGACCTCTTTGTAATGGTGGTTTGCCTCGAAACACCACAAGAGCACAAGGAGAAGTCAGTTGCATTCCTTCCTCAGCAATCTGGCATTATAGTACAGTAAGTTTGGAATAACAAAATCCTGAAAGGATTGTAGAAATAATATTTAAAAAAAAAAAAAACCCTTTCATAGGATTTGCGTCTGGTTAAAGCATCACTTCTTTTTCTCCATTGTGTCACTACCACTTCATTAGCGTGATGTTATTTTTACGCAGGTTTTTCTTTCACGAGACAAAGAAGTGTCAGCCAATTGCTATGTCTTACACATTATTTTCGAAGTTTTTTTTTTTTTTTTTTTAAGGGAGTGGGTGTTACAGAGTGCTTAGCATTCTCTGCGATGCGTCCTGTGCCTACGAGGCCACGCTGTCCCAGGAATGGCTACTGCAGTGTTCGTTCACTGTCTCTGCTTCCTCTGTGCAGTAATCAGGCAGCCATTAGAGATGGCAGCAAAAGCCATCTTTTTTTTCCTGTGTCCTTAGATGAACTAGTATCCAATTTGCACCCCCCCCCCCCACCCCACACACACACACACCCCCACCCCACGTCTCTCTGAAATCCATTTTCTTACAAGCGCGTCTGCTTTCTCTCATTCTCAATTTGATACAACCAATGCTTCATTGGAATAAATCCTGCAAGTTACATTCCGGTCACACCAGTTAATATAACCGTAAAAGATGTAAAGATGAAAATAAGCACCTGATGTTTTAATAACTATTTTAAGTGGGTCATTAAAGCGTTGCTTCACTGGACATCGTGGACAAGTGCAAGTCATAAAAAGAGCTCGGTAACCAAACAGCATTGAAATTTGTTTTGTTAAATAACAGGTTGTGTTGTGTCTGTCTGTCCTCTTTTTCTCTTTAAAACAGAATGGTATCTTAGTGCTATTTTAAATGATGGTTCGTTTTATGTTGCTGAGACAAAATTCCGACTAACTGAATGGTAGGGGATTCATAATGACATAAATGGGTGTCGGTATCTTGTTAATACACTAAATTTAGTTGCACTCTTTTTAAAATGCTGAATAGTGAATAGATTTTCTTTGCATTCTAACGAGGCATTTTGGCATGTCAGGTTTCAACCTGTTTCAAGTCTGTTATTACACAGAACATCAGCTTCCTTCACGTCCAATCAAAACTTGCACAAGTGATGCAATATGAGATTTGTTTAAACAGTACTTGTCTAAAGTACTTTATCTGAAATGTACAATAAAAGAAATAGAT
The DNA here is from genome assembly GCA_003987875.1 of Clarias batrachus. NCBI lineage: Eukaryota > Metazoa > Chordata > Actinopteri > Siluriformes > Clariidae > Clarias > Clarias batrachus. Next base: position 197,185 of record QMIH01000446.1, on the reverse strand, counting down.
ACATTATATATTACTATGCGATTTCCTCACTTGATTTCATATTTTCCTGAGAATTTTAATTCTATTGTATTATTCGTACTATATGCAATACGTACATTGCCTCACGCATTCATGATCCCCATACGTATTAGCAAGAATTTGTTCATGTGCACCTTCAGACCATCTCTCCATCTCTCTGCCTCCCCTCACTCTCTGCCACTTTCATCCCTCTTTTACTTTCTCCCTTCCGCCTCTTATTTCCCCTCTCAGGCTGATGGAAGAGGGTGGGGTCAATCTGCACCGGTTGCCATGACACCAGACAGCCCTTGCTTGGTGAAGGCACGTAGTTTCCTCTGTTCTATTTCCCCAGAGCTTTCCACAGGGGGAGAGTGTGTGTCTGTGAGTGTGACAGCACAGAGATAGGGGGAAAAAAAAGAAAAAAAAAAAGACGAAGACAACAAGTGTGCGCATCACATGTCGACTATGTTAAATTACAAATCGCTCTGCAGGTAGTGTGCGATAAGGTAATTAGGCACCTCTTAAATAACTAACCTTGCTGGCTATACAACAAAGAAAACAGGAAATCATTTGAGGGTTTCGTCAAAATACTTCTGAAAATGTTTTAGGTTCTGACCAATATATCACCAGTGCACACTCTTGTGAAGCAGACTCTCTCTCTCTCTCTCTCTCTCGTTCTCTCACTCTGTCTCTGTGCTAGCTATCCCAAAGCACGAACACTGATGAATAATTTAGCAGTTGATATTTGCAGCCATCTGTTTCTCTTTTCCTCGCCATCAGTCTTACTCGCAATGTTCTTTTACGCTGTGCTGTGTCACCAAACAAGAAGTGCTGCAGTAAGAGGGAGGAGGGGGGGGTCTCACACCAGTGACCAGGACTGGATCCATTACGACACGGAGCGTCTGTGTCTCCGAGGTGCTCTTCTTGGAGGATTAATTAATCATTCATGAATCATTTCACACCTGTAATTCACCATGGGTATTTAAAGTTTATTCTTAATTAGCATCTATGTAATTAAATCTGTGCATTATCCGTTTTGCCGGAACATCGGAATGCGTTCGCTTGTTCTGGCATCACTAAGGAACGTGTTGTTTTCGTTAACAAAGGCGATCTGTAATAAATATAGAACAAAAGCAACAATTCAGCTTTCATTAATGGGTATGGCCTTCCTGCTGTGTCATATCTATTGTACGGCAAAGTGGTGTGAAATTAGTGTTTCTTATGCCTTGCATGCATTAACTAGTTAACTCTGCACTGGCGGCCGGCGTCCAATAGAGGGAGACGCAGAGCCCACTAGCTTGGCCACAATCTTGTGGTTTTCTTTAACAGAATTTAATGAAAACCCACTGAGACCGGCCCGCTATTTGATTACACCAGATACTGGTTGCAAATAATATTCCAAGTCATAACTTTTGCTGAAAAAGCTATAATTATACTACAGAGAGCACCAGAACAAGCAAACAAACTTTATATTAAAATGTACAGGCAGTGTTTGGGAAAAAGGAGGGAGTTGAGGTGGAGCTCATTGGAGAAGCTCCTAAATGATCCAAATGATGGGCSCGCTCAGGTCTCCGGCCTTTGGACGAACAGTGTCCCCTTTCTCCTGAAATTACAGCTTGCGCAGATCAAGCTCTTGGTGGACGGCCAGCACAAGCGGCGTCTTTGTTCAGGTGAAATTCCTCTGTGCTATATGCACCCCCTCCAAAGTCTGTGGCTGCCTCTGCTTTAATTAGGACTCCTAGAGCGGCCATCAAACCACCCCCACACCCACCACCCCTGACTTATTCCCACACAGGAGCAACTGGAACAGCGGGACAATAAGAGCTCCAGGAAAACCATAGGTACGTCCACAGCCTCTCGTCGTCGCTCGCTTGTAGTGTGGGTTCAGGAAAGCGTCCCGAATGTACGTTTCCAAAGTCGTTATACTACGCCGCCGCACCGCTGATTGAAAATGCGGGTTTGTGAAAGTAAGACATGAGATGATGGCTGGTGGGAAATTAGGCCACTGCTGGATTTTGGAGTGTGTGAGGTTAAGAATAAGTCATGTTATCCCCAATGACACGAACAGCTCCTGTCCTCTAGAAAAAGCAGCTTCGAGAGACTAGGGAGTGGGGTGTCTGAGTGTGTCTCTTCTATGTAAGCTAAAAATGGCAGAGCTCAAACCGGCGCGGGAGGGAGGAGGTCAAACATTCATTTTACACTGCCTTTACACACACTGACAGATGCTGTCTGCTTTGATCTATCTTTAGCCGATCCACACCTATCTGTGGGCCACTGTCCGGAAAGCTGCTTAGAGATTCTGCCTGTTCTAGACCCCTGAGCGTGCGCATACAGTATGCAATCAGCCCAGAAAGACTGGGGGAAGGGTGGACTACATTCAGCACAACTGACTAATTGCACGGCATTGTGGGAAACACAGATGTACTGCGTTCGTTTGTAGTATTCCTGTTAAAGCCTATGTGACGGAGTCAGCAAAGAAAGAAACGGATGCTGAATGAGGTAGAGGGTAGAAGAGTGAGAGAGAAGAGACAGACAGACAGACAGACAGACATAGCCTGAGAGGAGCACAATGGCGGCGGTGGCGGCAGCAGGAGCAGGAAGAAATGTGCCAGAGCGGAGCTGGATGCACGCTCTCTCTTCCCGAGCACAGCCCGGCCAAGCTGAACCGAGTGAACTACAGCCGAGAGCTTGCCGTGAGGTCAGAGAGTCCAACATTCCTCTGGAGCTGTGTGTTTACACTGCTCGGAGAAAGGAGGAGTAAGCGAGGGGGGTGCACGAGGGGCATACAGGAAGGGAAACAAATCAGCTCCAAGCCGCACTCCACAAACCATGTGCGGTCTGGAGGCCTGCTACGGTGCAGCAAGACCTCAGCACTTATTCATTCAGTGCCTGATCGCGTACGAAAACCTGGTGAGGGAAAACAGATACAGAATATAACAGCTGCACGGTCAACAATCCTATCCTCCTCTTGCAGGATTGGGCTTGCATTTAATTTATAGCACCATTATAAATTTGTTAACAGCTCCAGAGAAAAGAGCATGAGTAGTACAGATCACGTAATCTGATGTTCACTTTATTTCCCCGAGGAGGACTGGAAGTTCAGCTTATATTAAAAGATTAGAAGGTGCGCTGACTCACTGTATGTATTTCTCAGGAAGAAACAATTACTCATCCTTCTTTGACACAGATTCTAATCAATATTTAAAGAGATTTGAAATAAGAGTCTGCTATTTGTTCAGGATTTAAATTCAGTATTTTGAATGTGAAAATTAATCAGCTTGTATCAAATCAAATTTAAAAAAATGGAATTAAATCTTTTATCACTAATCCAGACCTTATAATAATAAAAAATAAGTACAAACACTACTGTAACATTTTATTTTATGTCTGTCACATTAGGTATACTGTATGATCATGAATACTTGGGGAAAATGTCTTATATGCTATGACTGCAACATCTCTAGCATTTATTTTAAATTGTAAAGGAAGACAAACAGAGTGCATTATATTGTATTTTTTGCTATGTGGATATTGTGTACAGTATATGAATATGCACAATTCACTTTCGCATTAAATGAATTTTCTAGGAATGTCGTTTCAATTGCTTTAAAAGAACAACAACAATAATAATAAAGTCAACAATATGCATGGTATTCAAAAATGATACAAAAGCATGGTCTTAAAATATCTATCTACAATCAGACACAGTCCTGAATTTCATAAATGTGTACAAAAATATATCTTAGCCACAAAACAGGGGAGCTGAGGTACAACACTGCCGCCACAACGTCGAGCTTCTGCACAAAGATGTACAGTTTTCCCCCCCTTCTGTTCAAACAGGAGAACTACACACTGTCTACAGTAAAAGAGAAGACATACTGTAGGATGCATAAAATAAGCATCTGCTTCACGCTGAATAAAGGTTGCATTAAACCACAACGAAGGCAATGTATAAAACAGAAAAACAATATTAGTACTATTATTACTTAATAGTTAATGTTAATGCTTTTAATCTAATTTAATACTTAGGGATTTTATCTAAATGCAGCACAAAAGTGAAAAAATGAAATAAAATAATACCACATGCATGTTTTACAAGTGCTCATGTTCACTCGTTTATCGACTGAGTGAATCCTTCATATATGGTTTGAAAAAAATCATAATTAAATCATCACTACTAGTCTGACGTCTAGCTCTATACTCTATACAWTTAGAAAAGGCTGAGACGTATTGGATCCTACTGAGTAGCTGTAACCCAAATAAACTCCACAGGTAAATCACACCACTCAAAGCAGAGAGACGGAGAGAAATAATCTCACAACAACCTTCCCCGATGTGTTAATCCAATTAACACTTTTCACACACATTCCAGACACTTTTTTTTTCCCTTTTCCTTTTTTTTTTTTTTAAAGAAGTCATTGAGTTCAGGCTCAGCTGCATAAACCCGGAATTATGCGTCACTCCGAGTCTACTCTGCATCAAGTGTCATGCTCTGAAGTCCAGCCATGGACAGGAAATGGGGAGGGGGAGAGAAGGAAGTCCTCTTAGGCTTTAAATGTTGTACAGGATTTCTCTTACATTCTTTTTTTCTGACCATTTTCTGGCATTTAACCAGTGTTAGATAGAATGGACTGGCAAGTGTTCAACTGCTTGCACGTTACTACTCCTCAACAGATTTATAAATAGAAAAAAGAAAAAGAAAAAAAAAAACGTCAGATGATATTAAGGATTGAATTTACTATGAATTCAGTGTGAGCAGGCGATGCTTTATTATTGTTTTTGTTTGTTTAGTCATTGAATTGATATTGAGGTTTTAGATATATACTGTAAGGGCTATACTAGGTATTGTAGTAGAAAATTATTGAAAACAATTCATTTCGGTTAGATATCGTGATTCTTTTGTGAGAAAATTCATGTAATACAGAAAAATTGCTCTGTTTGACTTTAAGGTTAGAAAATGTTGACGTTGCTCTAGAATTCTACAGGTAACACGCTCTGAACTATTCACTATTCTTTAGCAGGCAGGACAGCATCCTGTATGGCAGAAGCAACTTATTTCCCAAGTTTGTTTATAATTATAACAAAATCTAATGTTTATAAAATCATGATACTAACAGGATCGCAATACAAATAGAATCGGCGATTAGGTATCGTGATAATATTGTATCGGGTGGTCCTAGGTGATTCCTWTTCCCTTCTACTTTTAAGTATAGCTTATTTTAGAAGGCATTTTGCCAAACCTTTGTTGCAGTAAAAAAAAAAAGAAAAGAAAAAAATATATATTATATACTGTATATATAAATTATAATAATAATAATAATAATATGAAAGCAATTAAATAACTTAAATGACACTGTAATACCAAGATTCTCTATACTTGTTGCACACTACAGAAATTTCAAGAATGATCTCAACTGAGAATTTCCTTTAAAATAAATGCACCTGACATAATCTGGTTATGCTGAATATTAGATAATACTGATCTCTTCTTTAATGCAGATGAGATAATTGGGTCATGCTTTTTTCGTTAAAGCAGTCCAAATCAATGTGAGGGGAAATTGCTCATTTWAAAAAAAAGGCACTTACAAATGAGGTGCGTTATAACGCAGCACTAACATGCCCGAAGCCCAGAAGCTGAACGAAGTACAGTATCAGTGGAGTGCAGAGAGAGAGATGGAGAGTGATGGATGGAATAACTGAAAGCGGAGTGCAGAGGGAGCTCTGGAGAAGAGACACCTCAGCGGGACAGCAGCTCTCTCTCTCTCCGCCTTGTACCATCTCTGTGCTGGTCTCAGAGGTTCATCGGAGGCCTGGGATGCCGGGTTTTTTTTTCTCCCTCGTATTGACAGACTGCTTTAACACAATAGCTAGGCATTGCTTTGAAAATGGATGTCCTCCTCCCTCTGCACCCCTGCTCCGAGCCCAACGCCTGGAACCTCGGTTCCCTCACCATGACACCCGCATTCAGCCAAGCAGACAGACGGAGTGAACGTGGACAAAGGCAAGTGTGGAGGGAGAGCGCGAGAAAAGAAGAAAAGGGGCAAGTGATGGCGAAAAAAGAAGATGAATGGAAAATGGGGGGCAAGATCGACCGACCGCGCTCACCTTTTGTCTCGTCTCTCAATTTTTCTTTTTGTCTCATTTTAACATTTCTTCCCTTCTCTCTTTTGTAGTAATTCATGAAGTTTTACCGTGAGAGACAGAGAAAGAGAGCATTCTTAAAAGAGAAAGAGAGAGAGAGAGAGAGAGAAACAGCTAAAGCTAGACAACAGCTCCAGACAGGGAGAAACCTACATTGCTTGTTACCGCTCTTTCTCTGGGTTCTTCTACTTCTAAGTTTCCTGCCGTGCTCCCGCTTGGTCAGGTCCGGACTCGCTGTGCTGTCAGAGAGAAGCAGGTTGGTGCAGAGGCAGCTGCTGGGGGTTTTGGTTGTTGTCTCTACTGTGCTTTATGAATCCCTCCTGCTTCTGTACACAGTTGCAGCACAATGACTTTCCAACTCCCCCCACCCTTCATCCTCATCAGCACCTGCAAGTGGAAAAGTAAGTATAAGAAGTGGTAACGACTCAGTGTGTGTGTGTGTGTGTGTGTGTGTGTGTGCGCACGCATGTGTGTGTATGTCTGCGTGGAGGGCGGATGTGCCATTCAGGGGTGTACTTCATACTTTTGAGTCCATTAATAAGTCTGTGCATACTCATACTGTAGAATTTAGTTCCTCATACACTTCCTTTCGTCTGGGTATGCAGTGGTACTGTAGCTTCACCACTACACCAACTTAGAACAAACAAAAAAATGAAGGGTTTGTGCAGACAAACTGGCTCATTAGGAATTCTTACACCAATCAGTTCAGAGAAGCCCAATAATACGAGCGGGAGAAACAAGAAGAAGAAGAAGAAAGTGGAATTCACTTCTCTTTTCTTTTCTCTTCTGAATTCCAGTCACTACGTTTCAGCGTCAGGAGCGCGCACACACTTTCGCGTGCTGATAGATAGAGGAAGAATGGAAAGCTGCCGGGTTTTAACGGCTGAGGTGAGACAGGAAGCCGAGAGGAAACACACTTGCATAACACAAGTCAGGGTAGAAAATGTAAGAAAAAGCACAATAACTAAAAGAAGCACATTACACCAAGAGCTGGTTTTGTTTGCACAGCTGCTTCTGGAAAGCTTCGGAACTACGCGAGGGCAGAAATTGTCTGCAAATGTTCCGATAAACATATCATTATCAAATAATAGTTATGCACATGATTAGGGTTTGAAAATGATTACTGGTGTCTGTAATAAAACAAATAAATACGTTGATCAAACAGATGTGCTTTTAGTCTTGTACCTTTTCTACTGTACCTGCCAGACGAATTGGGTGTTGGTTCTGTAATATCAGTGCACTTCATCAAAATGAAAATAAAGGGAAATGTTTGCTTGTAATATTCAATGTTGTTGGCAGACTACAAAAAAAAAAAAAAAAAAGGTGTCTGGAGCACTTCGCGACTCAAGCATTTACTTGTACTATGCAGTATKTGTGTGTTATTTACAGTTGAACTCTCTTACTGGGAAATTAAGATTCCACATGCCACTCACAGAAACTTACTTTGTTGAAATTAATCCTGTCTGCGATAACCTGGCACCCTATTCAGGTTGTACRCTACCTCGTGCCCCAAGTCTCCTGGCATAGACTCCAGGCCCGCCGAGACCCTGAATGCACGATAAAGTGGTGTAGATGAGGAGTGTGTGAATCCATCATGCAGCATTCTTTCAAACACTAACTCACATGTATGATATGAATTCCTTTAAAAATTATTTCATGTACAAATTCGGCCTTGAATAATAACCATTAGGAAACCTTAGGGCTTGTTAGCAAGTGATCAAATATTTTATTACTGTACAATTGTCCCAATTTGCTAATCCTCATACATTAGTTATATTAAGATATATACATACTGTACACTCTATGTAACAAGCAGCACAATGCATAAAACTTTTGCCCATGGTATGATTGTTGATACTTACAGTATTTTAAGCATTTCTATAATCGCTGATCTCTTCAGATTTTTACAAGAATGACAAAAAAAAGAAAAAGCGCCTCGATTTAGCATACGACGATGCACAAAAAAAAAGTCATCGAGCAGCGGAAAATGGTGAARGAAGTCAGAGGAGAATGACTAAAAGCTGACATTCTCAAGCTTACAGGAAGGCTAAAGTCATTTAAATAAACACTTTTTTACAACCGTGGTGAGCAGAAAAGCATCAAG
>QMIH01000446.1:167524-178682 GCA_003987875.1 Clarias batrachus | reverse complement strand
TGAGTCTCGATTTCTGTTGAGACATTCAAATGGCAGAGTCAGACATTGGCGTGAACAGAATGAGAACATGGATCCATCATGCCTTGTTACCACTGTGCAGGCTGGTGGTGGTGGTGTAATGGTGTGAGGGATCTTTTCTTGGCACACTTCAGGCCCCTTAGTGCCAATTGGGCATCGTTTAATCAATCATCATGCTATCCTATCAATATGGGCCAACGTTTCTAAAGAACGCTTTCAGCACCTTGTTGAATCAATGCCATGTAGAATTAAGGCAGTTCTGAAGGCGAAAGGGGGTCAAACACTGTATTAGTATGGTGTTCCTAATAATCCTTTAGGTGAGTGTATATACAGTGGGTACGGAAAGTATTCAGACCCCCTTAAAGTTTTCACTCTTTGTTATATTGCAGCCATTTGCTAAAATAATTTAAGGTTTTCTTTCCTCATTAATACACACAGCACCTCATATTGACAGAAAAACACAGAATTGTTGACATTTTTGCAGATTTATTAAAAAAGAAAAACTGAAATATGACATGGTCCTATGTATTCAGACCCTTTGCTCAGTATTTACTAGAAGCACCCTTTTGGTCTAATACAGCCATGAGCCTTTTTGGGAAAGATGCAACAAGTTTTTCACACCTGGATTTGGGGATCCTCTACCATTCCTCCTTGCAGATCCTCTCCAGTTCGGTCAGGTTGGATAGTAAACGTTGGTGGACAGCCATTTTCAGGTCTCTCCAGAGACTCTGGCWCTGGCTGGGCCATTCAAGAACAGTCACGGAGTTGTTGTGATGCCACTCCTTCGTTATTTTAGCTGTGTGCTTATGGTCATTGTCTTGTTGGAAGGTGAACCTTCGGTCCAGTCTGAGGTCCTGAGGCACTCTGGAGAAGGTTTTCGTCCAGGATTCTGTCCTTATGGGGTGCTGTGTGTACATTAATGAGGAAAAAAAAATTAACTAAAATGATTTTAGCAAATGGCTGCAATATAACAAACAGTGAAAAATTTAAGGGGGTCTGAATACTTTCCGTACCCACTGTATATACCCAATATACATTGGCATGACGACAATTTACAATTTACATTTATTGGGTATACAGTATATACCCAATATACTGTACATTGATATGGCTATGGCCTCAAAAAATCTATTTAATCTGTAACACAGACAMTTTGTATAAAAGTAATAACAAAAAAATTAAGTAATTTAAGAAATACTTTTTTAACCCATAGTGAACTGTTGCATTGAAGCCTAAAACCACAATTTATTCTCATGTTCTCTTATAAGAGAACATGAGAATAAATATTCACCTAGTGGTTTTAGGCTTTCATGCAATTTAGCTGCATTATGCTAACATGGCTAACGCTTTACATTCATGGCCTAATGCCAGGTTGTAAGACTGGAAGCTGATATCTGAGAAGGGACTTCCCACAACATTCCAGGATTTTGTAGGTGACGATTAAGAAGACATACAGACAAACAGTGTTCTCTCTTCCGTTCAACAAGCCAACAGTTCACTATAGGTTAAAAAAGTATTTCTTAAATGATTTTTCATTTTTTTACTTTTATACAAATACCAATTGTYTGTTACACATTAAATTGATTTTTTGAGACCACCACCTAGAGGGAACAAGGAAAATATGCCTGATAAATACTACATTACAGGTTGTGGTTCAAAGCAGAGATAAAATGGTTTATGTACCAAACAGGAATATACACAGCAAGACCAATAAAAAGTCACAATCCCCACAAAAGTCACCAAGACATTAGCAGCAGATCCTGTCCTGTATGTTGCCAGGTGGGGCCTGTGTGGATCAGACATGTTTGTCCAGCACATCCCATATGGAGCCTCCACAGTTCATCCTTTATGCTCCCTAGCAAATTGAAGCTGACTCGCCTCACAGACAAGTGGATGTCTTCAGATAAGGCTACACAGCTGTTTAGTCCCAATTCCCTTGAGCATTATTTACATTGTGTATAACTCATAACCTTGAGTTATACTGTTGTTGTTTTTTAAAAATTTGATTTCACCAACAGCGATCTCCGATTTTCAACACATTTCTTCCATGAAGATGATGGTTCATCATTATTCTTTCAGGTTTTAATACAGTTATTTAAGCAGTTTTAGCAGTTGCAGCAATCTCCTAAGTTGTTTTCTCTTCTTGATCCAGGCTAACAATTTGGCTCATTTGAGACAGAGAAACGATCTTTGTCACAATCACAGGATATGTCTTCCGACATGGTTGTTTAAGAAATGAGAAGCTACTTCCTGCATCAGTTAGGGTGAAATAATTTGTTGCCAGCTGAAACATATTAATCACTGCTGTAATTATCCAATGGAAGACTCTTACCATGTGGTGACTTTTTCTTAGCCAGGCTGTGCATATCTGCTCCTTTCATCATGAAGCTCAAGTGACCATAAGCTAAACTACCCTGTTAACCTGTACCTGTAATTCATATACAGCAATCAGAGGAGAAAGGAATAATAAGCATGTGTTTGTACAACGCAATTATGATACATTTCATCTAAATTATCCCTACTTGTCAGCCAAATAGGTGGAGATCTAAACACCCTGCTGCACTTACAGTTGAAGCAGTGAAGGACATTGAAAATTATTGACATATGTTCCACCTGCACACGTACAGATGGCAGCTGAGTAGGACTGTGATAATCCATGAAGAATTGCATGTATAAAATTATCAACTGTGCCATTTTAATTTTGTGTGTCTTTAGTGAAGAAATCAGTACTCGGTTGGGCAAATTACTAGCCTAGGTATTTTATATAAGGGGGTTTTGGATAAACAACCACAGAAAGAACAAACCATACTTTATGACTTTCAGAAAAATAACAGGAAACATTGAAATGAATGTTTAAACATCAAACACCTTGAGTAGTTATTGATGGGTTAAATAGTTTGCAGGACAAATAACATGCAGGTATGTGGAATCATGGATGAAACCAAGCAAAAATAAATTTCAGTACAAAGCTGTCATATACTGTAACTCTCCTAGTGGTGCTCAGTATCTTCAGTGGTAACATGGAGAGAAAATAAAGACTCTATCCAAACTCCAATCATATCTTTTACATTCAATGAGGTATCACTGCATTTCATAACCAAAATGTAGGCCAAACAATGTGCTGACAGTTTATTAAAGATGCAAATAGAAGCATTGTAAGAGAATAATGACTGGCTTACATGGAGAGTTCACACATGCATTGTTTTTCCTAAGTGGCACCTATTAATGCACTAAACCAGCTACCTATAAAAAATATTAGTATGGTACGTTCTGTGGAGGCTGCCTCCAAACTCCTTAGATCCGAATACGATTTACAGACAAACCAGTCCAATCCATCCACAGCACCCAAATGATTTGCTGCTATTGTCCTAGTGCCAGACACCACAGCACACTCCCAGAGTCACTGCTGTGCCATACCCCAAGAACCCAGAGCAAACCCAGTGGCACAAGGGGAAACCAGATCCTTGGTGGTTATAATGTGAATGCTTTTAATAGTATGGYTGATGAGTGAATTGCCATTGCATTTGTGCTACCATGGCAGGTCCCATAGGACTTAATAAGAGTACGGTAGGTAGGGTAGGTACTGTGGCACTTCACTATATAGTGTGTACCACAATACCTTGATCAATACCGTGGTAGTTATTGGATCATATGGATCAGTATGTACAAATATACCATATTAGATACCTGATGAACTTTGGTAGCCGCTCTGGTACCCAAAAAGTACCAAAGTATTGTACTGTATATTTCAATATTATAGTATATATATTTATTAAAGTATGTAGCATGATAGAACCATGTACTATAATGTTATACATGTACTATATTACCACTATAGTACTGTCAAAAATACCCTGGAACTATATACCACATTAGATGTATATACCATAATAAAATGATTATATTTTTTCAACTATCACTCTTTAGCCTAGTCAATTAAGTTTCCAGACAACACGAAATGTGGGACTGGGCCACACATTGGAGCTATTACTTACCTGGTGGGCTACATAATGAATTTAATAATTTAATAATGAAAACTATTCACATATGCCATATATTCACTAAAGACTGCCAATTAGTTGCTCTAACCTCCGAGTTGCAGGTCCCACAACGAGGAGTGCAAGAAAAAAGTTCCAAGGTAATGTAATTAAAGCACTGAAAATGGGCAGAGACTATTTGGTAAATGGTGGCGTTCAGAAGATGCAGTGAACACTGACTGTTGAGTGAGGAAAAGGCCTGTATTAAGATGAAAGGCGGGCTAAGCAATGCCTCATTTGGCTGCTCCCTCAGGAGGGCATGGAATGCCACAGTGGGCATCTCACATTTATCCAGCATCAGCAGCTGCGAGTCCTCCCTGCATTGCTTCTGTCCCAGCTCCTCCCCTCCCTGCTGGGGCATTCAGCAGATCTTAATTTCACTTCTGGCTTAGGCACTACAGTCTGGGCTACAGCCATACAAAGGCCAGAGTTTCAAGTTGAACGTGAGAACCACCTCATCTCCTGACCTCCATCTACATATGAATAACCATAAAGAAATGATGAAACTGAAAAGAGGGGTGCGCGCAAATGAGAGAACACAGAGCAAAGTGTGCCTACCATCTTCTAATCACATACAGGATTTCTCCATTTTTTTTTATAGAAATTTGTTCAGCTTTTCTAAAGTAGAAATGAGCTATTTGATTATTCATACAAAGAACAACAGTCAGGTTTGAAATTTAGTTGCATTCAAGATTTTGATGCCTTTCAAAACACAAAAACATTCAAAATATAAAACTATTTTCTAAAAATAAAATTATGTAAAAAAAAATATTGAATATTAAAATAAATAAATAAAATAAAATTATGTAAAAAAAAATATTGAATATTAAAATAAATAAATAAAATAAAAGCACAAAAAATTTAATTACAAGACACTTGAACTTTTTGCTCTGGATGAGCTACAAATTGTTTTGAGGACAAAACATTCATTTGGACATTGGCTCTCGCCCATCCTGAATGACACTGTTCTCTAAACGAGATTCAGCCTGTTCTTTGGCCCAAAGCTTGCCTTACATTAGATCATTTATTTGCCCTAGCAGCTAATCTGTAGGCAGCCCTCAGATTGACCCCATTCATCAGAGGTCCATGTGCAGGGCTTCTGGCCTGTTGCTTGGGCTTGAGACAGAGAGGAAAACTAACAAAAACACTTGCACTGACCTGACTTGTCTCTCTAAGCAGTTACAAATGGCCTCTTGATTGTGTCGGTGGGCTCCAGCTGTGCACAAAGAGACAGTGCTCGTCATTAATGCAGAACAAATGTGACAGCATTATGTAACAAATTAACCTAGAACTGGAATGATGCAATGAATATACAAATATAACTGTCGGCAATTTTCAACGAATTTATTGTCCATTAAATGTATTATATTCGTATATTTCAGCATTCATAACAGATCAATATAATATTATCATGAACATATACATGTCTTCACTAGCTACTTCAGAAGGAGCACCTGTACAAAGTAGCAATGCAAAGTATAACATCATGCATATACAGGTCATTGCTTCAGATAATGTTTATATCAAACATTCAAAAGGGAAAATGTGATCTCAATAAATTTTACTGTATTACGGATCAATTTTTTCCTCATTCTGACATCTTAACCTGCAACTGCATGATTTTTGCACCACTCTGCTGTTACATGATTGGCTGATTAGATAACTGCATGAACTAAAATCTCTAAGGAATGCTCTTGTTGAATCCATGTCACAAATAGTTAAGGCAGTTCTAAAGGCAGAGGGGGTCTGACCCAGTACTTGCAAGGTGTATCTATTGAAGTTGCTGATGATTGCAGAATCACATTCAAAAGTTAGTACCCCCTCTTTTAATTCAATGTATGTTTGTGGAAAAACATAATAAAAACCATCTGATCATAGTGGGTCTTAGTATTAGGCAAATACAACCTCAGACGAACAATAACTGTTTTCAACCTTCCATTAGTTATTGAACAAGTCAAAAATAAATAAAAAAATGTGGGCAATATTAAGTACCCAAATGATTCAATAGTTTCAATAAATTGGTCCACATTTTGCAGCAAACAACTTGACATAAAAGTGTCTGATTTTACTTTATCAGCCTCTCACCTTGTGGTGGAGGAATTTTGGCCCATCCTTCTTTACAACATTGTTTGAGTTCATTGAGGCTTCTGGATAGCCACCACAGCATTTCCATCGGGTTGAGGTCTGGACTTCTAAAATCTTGATTCTTAAGTATTTCAGCAATTCTGATGTAGATTTACTGATCATTGTTCTATTACATTTCCAAATTTCAGACAAGCTTTAGCTGTAGGACAAATGGACTCATATTTGCCTCTAAAATACTTTGGTATACTCAGTGGCGTTCATAATTGACGTATTGACTGCCATACTTGTTCAGTCTTCTTCTAATTGTGCTGTCATGGACTTTAACATTTATCATGCTCAGAAGGCCTGTAGGGACTAAGATATAACTCTTGTACTTTTTTGTATTTCTCTGAGCATTGTGTGGTCTTACCTTGGGTAGAATGTGCTGTCACAAACGCTTTTCACTTCTGAATAATCTTTCTCCTTGTAGAACAACAAACTGCAAATTATTTTATAACCCAATCCAAATTGATGTGCAGTTGCCATTGTCTCTTGCCATTGTGTTAACGCACACCAAAATGCGCCAGACCAAACCAGGCCAAAACCTCAGCGTTTATAGAGGTCTACAGGTCTGTTGATGATCAAATAATCAAGGGTTAAAGATTAGCATCACCTGGATGCAACTTACCCACTTAAATCCTGTGAAGGCAGTAAGTTGTACTTAGTATTCCACGCATATTTTGCACATTTTTGGTTTGGTTTCATTTTTGTTAAATAAATAATAGCATGTGGAAACAAGTTATATTTTGTTATATTGAGTTTTTTTTGCCTAATATATGCCTAATACAAAGACCCACCATGATCAGATTATTAAAGAGAGGGTACTAATCTTTGAACATGACTAGCAAAAAATAAAAAATAAAAAAGACAGAGACAAATTCGGAGACTCAAATGGTAATGTAAAAAAAATAATTTAGATATATGATAGATAAATTAGATGCAGATAATGTAGATTTATTTAAAAAATTCAGTTATTTTTTTTTTCCATTTTAACCCATTAATCTGAAAGGGAATAGCCAATAGACAAAGAAGAATCTACAGGGCTTCTATGTTCATGTAACCAGTGTTTTGGAGGAGAGTTATATTTAAAGTTCTATGGAAGGAGTCTTCATTGTCAGGACACAGAAGAAAAGAGTTATCTCTGTTACATTTAAGAGCCATATCACTGGTAGAGTTAAGGTTTGAGTCCTGCAGTTGTTACATCCATCTGTGGTCGGGGGCCATGTGGTTTCCTCTGCATTGTGGACCATAATCACCCACTTTCACTCATGCTGATCCCGGCAGTTAGTTTAATTAACGGTTGTTACAACACCTGTGATGTGTGATACATACTGTATAGTTAAAGTGATACACATAGCTAAATGTTCCAGTGCTGTTGCTGTCAATTATAACCAACTGAGGAAAGTCTCTCGTCCAATCAGATTACTTAGTCGGAACTGACTATTATACAGTACATGTATTATAAAAGCGTGGACGCTATTTACTAAAAAAGTTCAAGGGGGCAAATTGCTATGGTATAAGAGGAATAAAACACTTTGAAATGTGATATAGGAGAACAATATATATAAAAAAAATAAATCTAGATCATATTCAAGAATAGGGCTTTTTTTTTTTTTTAAAGTAAAGGTTGTAGAAAGCCATAAACACCTGAAGCCTGCATGTGTGTTTATTAAGAAAACAAGACTGGTGATATATTGTGTGATATTTTCTCATTGTTAGTCTTTTAGAACGTAGCACAAAAAGCAGTATCAATCTGTAGCCTGACAGGCCATTATTGTCCTCTCCTGCTATTACCCTCCCCTGTTTTTCCTCCAGCTTGTCAGGCCAGAATTACAGTAGGTTTCACTCCCTTATACTACAGTGATGAATGCCTGATGTTATCAGAGACTGCAAAACAGAATGGCTCTTATAGGTAAGGAGCATCACTGTGAGGGTCTAAAACAAGCCAATGTGATTGTACACGTCTGTGCTAAGCACTCTGAAAATGAAATCTGTAACAGCAGCATGGTGATGAACTACTTGTCCCAAGAAAGCTATATATAGAGTATCATTAAACGGATTTAAGGATCCTCCTTTCTGTCTCTGTTCCTTTATCTCTCCCGTTTCTCCCTCTGCAGTGCATTATTATGGCCCAGAGCATCCTCCTCTGTCATTATTGCCCTGCATGGCTTTTATCATCGCTATAAATCTATTCCAGCAGTGCAATTCCATAAAGAGGCAACCAGTGAATATCAGCTGTTCACCTCACAGGAAGAAAGAGCGTTAGTCGTAGTTAATGCCACTCTTATCCAGACTAACAGCAATGTCAAGCGTTTGCCTCAACTCAAACCTGGTGGGAATGATTACAACAGCTCAGATCATATTTAACTATTCATCAGGATATAATTGAAAGGCAAATAAATGCCCACTGAGCGCAGTCTGTTCAACAGGCCAGTGAGGTGAAACTTAATTAGATGTTTTCAAAGGTGCTATTTTAAACATGAGACATGTCAAAGTTTAACTGAGCTAATGGATGCTGCCACCAGCTGCTCTGTGCGATGCCTTTTGACTACCTAGCTTTAACGTTTAATTTTTTATAATTTTGTAATAACTGGAATAAAACCGATGTTACTTAATAACTACCAATGTGATCATTAATTTTAGAGACTTTAAATTGATGCAACATGCTACATTAATGCACAAGTTTAATAGTGCATACAGTATATTCTATGTAATAGCAGGTTGCTAAAGCTGTCAAAATCAAAATAACGTCTATGAGTTGCTTCTCAACTTCGTATCGACCCTGCAGTTCCACATACAAAACAATAAGAGTTTCCGCTTCTGTTCGTTTTTATTAACCGTTTTACTATTTAGCTTACAAATCCATCAAACAGGACAAACGGAAACTGTGAAGAAACAAAGCGGTCAGAACTAATATTGCTTTTCTGAGAGATTACATCATTTTACAAGTGTGAGAAAGGAAGCTCTTTACTGGACCTAATACCAGTTACTGTACTGTAGATAGGAAAGGCCTGCCTTCCTACAGGGCTCTGTGCCCTCACATTGTGTGGTTTAAGCGTAAAGACTGAACTACATCACCCCTCATTCAAAACACAGGGCTGACGTCAGTGCGATGATGATAACCCTGACACCGCTGTGACAGACCAAATAAGAGGTCTGACATATCCACCTGACCATAGTTTGGATTAAACTTGAAAAAACTGATATCGTAACTCTGTCATCCCAGTTCACTGCCTTTTGGRAAAATTGCACTCATGCTGTGATTTTAAGCGTGTGGTAATAGAGTATGAAGCCAGCACCATGTATAGTAGTGCTGTCTGAAATAAGTGTAAATACCAAGTCAAATCAAACTAAAATCCCGGTTTGTATTTTTGTGACAAATGAAAAAAGAATGTAAGTTCTTTAATAGCTGACCGTTCTCACTTTGTGAAATATACTGTATATCAAACAAATAAAATTACATTATATGACATTGTATTATTTATTATTATATTATATAGTTCAGACCGAGGAACCTGATTGGACGAGGGGCATCCTATGAGCGCTGATATAGAACATAAAAGCACAGAGGCGTTTGACTAAATGTATTACGTCGCATCACAGGTGTTCTAACAATCGTTACTTAAACTAATTGTCTGTCTCCAGCATGGGTGAAAGTAGATTGGTTTGCTCCGCAGTACTAGAGAGAGGGGAGACCAGCTCCCTGCCAAAGCCCATGGAAGCACTTTCAGCAAGAAAACACATCTGATAATGTTGTGTCATTTTAAACAGCACGTTATCTCCCTAATAATTACTTCGAGGTACAGTAATTCCAAATTGCCTCTGAACAGTAAAAAAAAAAAAAATTATTAAAAAATTAATTTAAAAAAAATGGAACCATGAACAAAATAAAATCAGTTAGTAATTTGATTGCTCCTCTTTAGTCTAATCTGGATCTATATGCTATAAAAAACATCAAACTGGTTCTAATTTTCATGAATCTAAATCAGAATCTAAATAATGTAGGCTTGTCATGGGCAATTTTTTTTTTTTTTTTTACAATTCCCACCAAACGTTTTTATTCAGATTGAGATGTAAACTGTTTGCTGGCCATGTTATTGAGGAGGTAGCCCTTAAAACAGAGCATTTTAGTCATTTATTTGTTTTGCATTTTTTGTTATATAATAAACATATATAGGGCTCTGGAATGTGCAGTATATACAGTAGTGACATATCCTTATTTTCAGCGCTACAGTACCTAGGCAAAGTGATCCTGCCAACTATACAAACATGACTGATCAAGAAATTAACAAATTAGTCACATAGRCAAAGAAATGGCACAAATACACAGGATCACATGTTTTCTAGATGTTTTTGGCTGTTTCTATGTTTTACATTTTTGCAACATCATTCCTATATTCTGGTAGAGGTAAAAAAATAAATTTAAAAAACTTTCATTTTACATGACATACCCAAAAACCCACATTGCACACTTTGATATCTGAAGCCTCCCCATTAACATACACTGGCAAGGACTCCATAGAAGCACATACTGTACAGATGTGTGAAGAGGAGAATGTCTATTAMCGCCGCGCTCATCGCCGCAACAAAACGACAGCGGCCAAAATAAATCAGTTGCATTTCAAGGCAATTCGTGAAATGATCGCCAGGTGGCGCATCCGTCATCTCGGTTTTTAAAAAATAATTAAGTCATAAAAAAGTCAAAACAATATGCTGTATTGAAGAAATACTACAGTAATGGTAATTTCCACATCTGTATATTTTATACAACAAGCATGAAAAATCTGAATCAGAGCTATTGATATTTGCTGTACAATAATGTAATGAGTAAAAAAAACATTGAAGTTGAACATTAAAACAAGTACACTACACTGTAAACCCTAATGCTCAAAGTAATTAAACACATTGAGTACTGTTAACCTAAATAATTGAATGAGTAATAATTTTGAGTACGTAAGTAACAATAACTTAAGTAAAAC
>QMIH01000446.1:149804-167059 GCA_003987875.1 Clarias batrachus | reverse complement strand
GCAAAAACTTTTTTGCTGTGCATTTTTTTAGTTCCTACTCTGACAATTTGAGATTTTCCTTGGTATACCTGTATATACTTTTATTATAATCTTCCCTTTTTTAGGTATCTTGCACAACATTTTAGACACATCTGACTGAGAGCAACAATTAACATTTCATTTGACAACTCTCTGTTGAGGGCACGTTTCCTTTCAATTAGCCAAACCAAAGTCCAAACAGCTTGTTAAGGTCTGTAAGCATTTCACTCCAGACTAATTTGCATTTAAATTTGTGTTAGTATTTGTTTTAGAAACATTAATTAAAATCACTGAATGAAATTGTTGAGGAGACTCAGTGTTTATCAGTGTCTTCAGGTTTTGGGGGTTTGCCTCTGGTTGGCATGTTCTCCTCATGCTTGGTGGTTTCCTCTGGCTCCTCCCAAGTCTAAAGAAAATTAGCACATAGTATGTGAGTGTGCTATTAAATAAAAATGGATTTGTGTCAAATCAATGATTCGTTTTCTTTCTTTTTTGAGTACAAAGTTAATGATCTGGGTGAACATTCTAGACGGGCAGTGAGCATTTTTGCTAGGGATTGTATGTTGTGTTAAATTCAAGAAAAGTTTATTTGTATAATGCTTTTAACAATGGACATTGTCACAAAATTCTAATTATGGATATTAGGTCTGCACGATTCTCGACAAAATGTGAATCATGATTTTTCTACATGGAAACTAAGATCACGATTCTCTCATTCGATTCTCTCTCTCTCTCTTTGTTTTTTCTTCCAACAAAAAACATTGATTGCACTTAAGAACAAAATGTTTTGTCTGCACAGGACTTTCAACTGTCTTGTATTAGAATGTATTAATGTAAAAAAGTAAAAAGTTTTTAAACATAAATATAATATTAACAAGAGTACATAAAAATAACTAATAAGTAGCACTTGTGCATTTTAGACACTCAGACAAACTATTAATATGAATATAATATTATTATTATYATTATTATGATCAGAATTATTTATTTTATCAGCAAGAGATTAATGTAACGGTGTTRGGTAGTTTGTTATTAAATACATAGTTTACATTGTTGTCAACGGSTTTATTGCTCACACTTAACACACTTCCAGTATTCTCCTCTGTAGCTTTCGCTCTGTTCTCGCAGTCTCTGTGTAACGGCTCGAATCAACACGGCAGGTTTAATTATCTAATACTTATCTAAAACTTATAGCCCAATTAGAACTGCACATGCTTATCTATGATCAGACAGTARTATGGGTTCTAGCATGGGTGTGTGAGAGACATTTACCATATGTTAATAAAAATAACACAGATGCACAATCAACTTGACATTTTCTTCAGCTGTTGCGTTTATCATGGCATACCCCAGTCTCACCTACGCGGTTTCACGTGGTGACTGTCGGTACGGTTCATCACAATTCACCGCGAGGTTTGACGTAGTGATTAAGTTTTTTACGTAATTTTTCAGTGCAAATATTAAACGTTTAATTTTTTTGCGCAATCAACAGAACAAAACAGTTTTTGG
Source organism: Clarias batrachus (assembly GCA_003987875.1). NCBI lineage: Eukaryota > Metazoa > Chordata > Actinopteri > Siluriformes > Clariidae > Clarias > Clarias batrachus. The sequence goes on along the minus strand of QMIH01000446.1, from coordinate 165,532 downwards.
CATGAAAATAAAAGCATACTATCCCAACTTCTGATTAATGGTTAGTTTGTTTAGCTCCACCTCTTTGTTACACGTGATGTGAGTGACAGCAGAATGCCGTAAATGAGAAAGAGATGAAAAGTRATTGAGCTGTATTACTAAAACATTTGCTAATTTTGGGGGGATTTTTCCCCGATTTTCTCCCTAATTTAGTCATATCCAATTCCTCCCCGTCACTAGGGGGCTCCCACATTAAGGCTACTACTATCATTGAGCCGCGAGGGCCAAAGACTATCACGTGTTTCCTCCAAACGTGATGGCAGCCGACCGCCTCTTTTCGAACTGTTCACTCACGCACCGTTGGGGGCGGCGTAACACACTCGGATGACAGCGCTATCCGCTCCTTCCACTTGCGTGAGCTCAAAGACTCCTCTGATTGGCTGTAGAGACGTGATTAATGTGGGAGCACTAAGTACCTCTCATCCCTCCCCTCTGAGAGAGCTCGGCCAATCAGCTCTCTCTAGACCTCCGACTGCGAGAGGTTACAGCAATCTCGCGATCTCCGGATGATAGGACGAGCATTTTACCACTGCGCCACTCGGAGGCCCTTATTGCTAATTTAATATTGTTTTGTGTTACACTGTTTACCTTGTATACCTTGACTGATACAGCAATCCGGTAAATAAGAACTCGTGAATGCAGTGTTGACTGAATGCAGGGAAATACACGCAAGTGAATTGTCGTCATTCAGAAATGAGATCGCATGTATGTATGAATCGAGATCGTGATTTACGGATATAGTTGGAAGGCAAGAACTGTAAATTATCATTTTTTTCCCTCATGAGCAAGCCAGAGGCAACACTGACAATGAGAAAACTCCCTGAGGACATGAGGAAGAAATATTGAGAAGGATCAGACTGAAAAGAGAATTCATMCTCATTTATAAATCAGATAATAGATCAATAAATCAATCTCTGCTATATTGTATTAATCCTACATACAGTATGCAGGGTGTTACAAAAGTCTCCATACGTAGCGGAAATCACCACGTTTTAGTAACATGGCTTTGAAAATGTTCCTTATTTATCCAGTAAAAATCATGAAAATAAATCAGAACATAATAAATTAGAAAAAAAAGTATATTGTAGTAGACTGTAACTATCAACGACCATTCTCATGACAAGATCAGGACTCTATTACTAACTGGTGAAGGAAATGCAATTATATGCAAAACACCCGATGTGTTACATGAGTTCATGATGGGTTGAATATCATGGTGGGACAGACAGGTCTACGAATGTTTAAAAAAATGACATCTCATATGTAATGTTTAATAAATAAAGTTTGTTTGCTAAAATTGTTAATTTCCTCTATATACAGTAGTGTGGAGACTTTTAAGACACCCTCATAATAATTTCAAGAGCACTACCCTAATTTTCTTCTTAACTATTTCCATTAATTCTTGGAATCCCATTACAGTCCCAGTACATTTTAGACAGGAGAACAAAATACAGTGGGGTTATTAGTTAATCGTGCWTTGTACAAACACTGAAGGCATTTTAAACTCTTGACTATATAACGCATAAATATTGAAAATGTGAAACTAATACACACACAACTCCAGCCATTGCATATAGAAGTCACTAAGCTTTCAAATAAACAAAAAATTAAAATAAAAAAATGCACCCTGCTGTAGACACTCAATGAAACCAGTGAAGCTTCACAACGCTACTTTCTAATCCACATATATATTTTTTGTGGGGTTGCAGAACCAAACAAACTATGTGATTAATACCTCAATCCCAACCATTTTTAGGATGGTTGCCTCATTCTGCAGACACCAGCARCAATTTTATTTAGGCAGCTGAATGCTTTTGCCCCAGGATACAATATAAAATTGTGCTCGTCTTTGACACTGACAGGGAAGCATGAGGCAGCTGACAATTTTGTGGCTTTTAGAGAACACGGCTGCATACAGTGTAATGTATGCTTCATCAACAGGGGGTCGGAGCGGTGGTGGAGAACCAAAAGAAACTGACCTCCCCAAATCCACAGTGCTTATTATCTATTCAAAGTTCGCCAGAGCGTATGCACGGATCTTCTATACATTTTTGTCATTTTTAAATAACCCATGCAGCTGGTTAGTGACGCTTTCTGACATCTCAAAAGACAGATTTGTTAATTCACTGCTAATCTTTTCAGTTAGAAGCTCATTCAGCAGAGTTTTAGATTATTTCTATAGTGTACTCACAACTACTAGACTCCATTATCCATTGAACTATACAGGATACAAGTACAGCAGTTTTACAAGTCCTAAAGCAGGTACTTCAATTGATATATTTGTCTATATTTTTGGTTTTCTGATTTATTATATCTGATTTGAATGTTTCTATGCAACAACAGAAAAACTTTACTGAAAACTCRACTGGTCTATAGAGATGCTATCTTGCTGCTTGACGTCCTCACAGGGGTAGCTATCCATCCGAATGAACTCCTTGCTGAAAGRAGGGCACTTAGTTACCATGGAGAATGAGACACTCCAGAGCCCATAGCCATCAGCAGCAGAAAAGCTAACCAACTGTGAATGTCATAAACACCTAGAAAATGGTCCCTGCTTCTACTGTGAATGTGAAATCACATTCTGGCCTCCCCACAGGCAAATGATCACATCCAGTTCCCAAAACACCTTATTGTCCTGTGTTTGAATAACTACTGCTAGGTCACTCTGACCTCCACATTCAAGAACAGACTGGAGCAGTTAGCTATCTGCCACCYTGGACCCTCCATTATGGACCTGCAAATCACTCAAAAAATCTACTAGTTGTTTAACATCATTCCTGATGGACAGACCTCAGCTGGTGAGAATCAGTAACTTCACCTCATCCATTCTGACCATGTGGCCCTCATAGATGACTTGACTTACTCTATACTAACACAGGTGGCCCCACAGCCCCCTCCTGTCCTCGCTGTTCACACTTGACTGCGTTGTCCAATACAGCTCCCACATCACTGCTAATTTCACTGATGATTAAAAAATCCTTGATCTAGCAAGTCAGAAAGGTAAATTATAGTAGACTTCGAGAAGCAACTAACGAATTAACTAACGTTATCTCTAGCAAGCGCCAACAAATCCAGGAGGAATCAATATTTCTACAGCGTCTGAGGAAATCACATTACGAATCTAACGTCTGCCTTATTACCTTCTTCATTCCATTTCACATACTTGTTTCTTTTTTWAAAAAATGTATGAGTTCGACCTCTACATACTGTATATGAAAATAATCAGCAGAACAGAAGCTATCAATTTCTAGGTTACACTTTAGTCTATCGGGTAATCTGGTAGGTAATCAATTCATTTCAATTTTATTTGTATAGCGCTTTTAACAACTGTCATCGCCGCAAAGCAGCTTTTCACAAGGCAGTTACACAAGGCCATTCCAGTCCTGAACTATCGAGTGACTGTAGCCAAGAGAAACAGCTGTCAACATCAGTCGAGACCAGAATCGTCTTCAYAGTAGAGTGAAACCGTAGTAACGTGAAACCGTCCCAGTAATCAGTTAATCATAATGTAATCTTTCTGTTATTATTTGGCTCCGAAATATACCTCAAACATCATCAGTGAAAATACATAGTAGCCTAATGTCAATTAACAGTACTTCTGCTAGCCACTCTTGTGACTGATGTCATGGTAGTCACTTTCTGCAAAAGCTCAATTCCTGATAACAAATTAAAATCTGCCCATCAACTATTTCCTTAAGAAGTATTCCTGGTATCTGCACCAATTTCCAACCCTACATTACTGACAWCATCATGACTAGGTGTTCTGTTGTATTCTATGGTAGTTGCAAATACCATGGTGTAAATGTATAGTAATAAAAGTCTTTAAGATATAACTACTTTAAGAAAGTAGTGCAGCTTTGGAAAATCATTTGGGTTTGACTAGCTAGCCAGGGGGGGTTTGTTTTAGTTGAAAACCCAAACATTGTGGCAATGTTAATTTGGCAACGGTAATCACATTGGAAGGAACATTGATRAAGGTTTGTAGCCCGTTACTGCTGGATTGTCACTTGTCGGGCTTTTGGGCAAGGCCCTTAGCCCATACGAGTTACTCTGCCATTGCCGTCCCCAATGCCTGGATGAGAAAGAAGGAGGTTTGGGTGGTTAGCTAGGAACCTGACCTCGTAAATAAACCACCATTGGTATTGAAATGACAGAACTCATCACCTGGTGTGCTCAAAGGCATGGGAACAACAACAAAAATGAAACCACACTGTACACTCTTGGCATTGGGTTGTTTTTCAAAGTCTGAATTTCTTTGACGTAATTAAGTTGAACCAATAATAACTACATGACGTCGATCATTAAATGAATGACCCCAAAACAATGTTATGCTTAATACTGCTTATAGTGTTTCCTCCCTCTTTCTATTCCGTCAGCCAACCGATGCCATGACCAGGATGTAAACCCTGGCCTCATCATCACAAGTGCCTAGTGTTTACTAATCCTCCATAAGGAGACCTGATTAGATGCTAGTAAATGCAGATTTACACTATAATCACTCACTCACTCAACCACTAAGCCACCATGCCGCCATATTAAGTGATATCAACCATCATCTATACCGCTTTATCCTGTATACAGGGTTGCCTGGAGGCTTAGGGCATGAGGCAGGGTTCACCCTGGATGGATGTGCGCAGGGCACACATATACACACACACTCATTTACACACTATGGGTAATGTGGGAACGCCACTTAACATAATCTGCATGTCTTTGGACTATGTATTTGGACCGGAGTACCCAGAGGAAACTCACCAAGCACGGGGAGAACATGCAAACTCCATGCACACAAAACCGAGGTGGGAATCAAACCCAGATCCTGGAGGTGCAAGGGCACAGTTCTAACCACTAAGCCAATGTGCTACCTGTAGATATATAGCCAGTGTCAAATGATGACTACTAAAGTCAAATAAATGTCCAAGTCAAAACACACAAGACTTAACATCCAAAATCCATTCTGTGAAATCGGTCATGATGCAGTTTGGTCATTGTGCGAACACCATATTACAGTATAGTATTTTGGGAGCTATTATACACTGTAAGGTAATATTTCTCAATAGAGATAACACTACACAAAATGAGAGATGTCGGTCATGAGATGTACTGTAAGTATTTTGTGCAGGAATTTGATTGTCCCTCTCATTCTAAGAATTTCGGTACTCCGTTATAAATGAAACATTATAATTAAACATGATACTACTTTAAGGATTGAAATTCTGGTGTTTTGAATTTGAATTTGCATAATTGTGCTGGGGTCATTTATTCGATGTCATTTTATGAAAGTCATTCTACCTGTTAAACTGTGTTTTAGATGAACAAAGCCACATTGTCATTACAATATGAAAATGGTTATCCAACATTAGTGTTCCTGCTCTGTAAGTTTGTAAAAATATATCTACCCAGAGGAAAAGAAAATTAGCAAAGAGCCTTCAAACTGGTATTATGGCATATTTCTTCAGCTCTCTGCGCCTTTTAAGCTCCTTCTCAGGCAGAGAAATCAGTCAGCTTTCCATATAGCTCACACCCTTATTCATGCATCCCATGCTGAGATCAAAAAGCGCAAATAAACAGCTCTCCGCAAGCACTCACTAAATTCTTATTAAGAATTAATATGATAATGTTTTTATTATCTGTTTTATTTCTGTCTGAATAAACTGATGATTGATTGCTAGACATTCATATTCAGTTTTGAACCATATATATAACTTAATATGGCAGCATTGTGGCTTAGTGGATAGCACTGTCGCCTTGCACCTCCAGGATCCGCGTTAGATTCCCAACTTGGGATCTGTGTGCATGGATTTTGCATGTTCTTTGCTTGCTTGGTGGGTTTCCTCTGGGTTCTCCGGTTTCCTCCCAGAGTCTAAAGACATGCAGATAAGACTAAATGCTATTCCCAAATTGCTTATAGTGTGTAAATGAGTGTTTGAATGTTGACCAGAGCTCCTACCTTGGTCGTAACAAAATGGGAATAAATACAAGGGGAATAAACACATTCAGCCTTAACGATCCCTAGTTGACTACAGAGGTTCCTAGGTGGATGGATGAATGGATCCTTAATAAAACTTCATTATGATCATGTATTTGTGATTGATTTGTTATTGTAGTACAATAAAGTTTACATTTTATCTAATTGCCTTGTTGATGCCAGAAGGCAGAAAAGAATGGCCAGAATGGTTTGAGTTGGTTAGAAACACATAGTTAGTTAGTAGTAAATCAAAATAACATCTCATTACAACCAGTGTATGCCGAAGCATGGGCTTACCAAAACTGGACAATAGAAGATTGGAAACAGATTGCCTGATCTGTTTCCAATCTGGGCTTACCAAAACTGGACAATAGAAGATTGGAAACAGATTGCCTGATCTCAATGTCTTCCCCTGACATTCAGATGGTAGGGTCTGAATTTGATGTAAACACAAGCATGGATCCACCCTGCCTTGTATCAGTGGCTCAGGCAGATAGTAGCATGGTTGTGTAGTGTAATGGTGGGGAGATATTTTATTGCCATACTTTGGACTCCTTAGTATAAAATGGTGCATTGTTTAAATGCCTACACAGAGTTGCTGTACAATTGTTCCTGACCATATAACACGCCACCAAGCTTAAATTAGACAAAACTAGATTCTTGAAGACTACAATGAGCTTACTGTAAAGAAATTGCCTTCACAATCACCTGATCCCAATCCAATAGAGCACTGTYGGAATGTAGTGAAACGGGAGATTCACATCATTAATGTGTACCAGGCAAATCTGCAACAACGGCATGATCAGGTCAATACGGATCAAATTCTCTAAGGAATGTTTCCAGCACCTTGTTGGATCAATGGAACAAAAAATAAACGCAAATCTGAAAGCAAAACAGGGTCCAAGCCAGTAACAGCAAGATGGACCTAATGATTTGGCCAGCGAGTGTATATTATATAGACTCACATATTACTCCATAGTATTGCATCACCAAATGAGAAAAATATTATCCATTAATAAAACAAGAAGAAACATATGAGAAATATATTGGACAAAACAGAAACAAAATCACTGTCAAAAATTTTCGTGCAAAAAAAAAGATTTGTGTGTAATTCTGTGTATTGTCCGAGTTGGATTTCAAAATCTATGGCCACGACAGCTTACAGATACGAGATTTTGTGTGTTTGTTAAAGTACAACTCTGAAATATACTGTACGACTCTTTTTTTACAACTGCTCTGTTACACGTATGAATTGCAAAATTACTGTACAAGCATGAATGTAGTGTGTTACACCACTGTCAAAAATACCATTTACAGCCACAAACTCTGACCATTTACAGACACAAAACTCCTCTATTACACGGACGAATTGCGAAATTACGCGCATGAAATACGTCATAAAGGCCACATGCGCAGGCAGTACTATCCGAGGGAAGAGGAATCGATTCTGCACTTGCGCCCTGCCACCGTTTTAAATTCCTAAAATCTTTCCTGCTATAGTTAAAACATTTCTGTAATTTTACTTTGAATCTGTGTTCGAATCTGTGAAAACAAACAAAAAAAAAACTTACCTGAGACGGAGAGAGAGCTCGGCTGCTGATCTGCCATTTTGGCGCCGGTAGTTCAAAACAGTGGCCGAATCGATTCCTCTTCCCTCGGATAGTAAGGCCWTGATAACGTATTTCATGTATCAGTATTTCAGTATCCAGTTAATCACAGTCATCACAATTTAAAAATTATGCAAATTATGCAATGTTATAATAGTTCATATCATTAACATTTAACTATTTTGGTCCTAAAACTCCATTTTAACTTGTTTAGCGCAGCTGACTAACACATGCCTCGGCAAAATGTTTTCCTTCTGTTTTTAACACGCCCACAGTGAAATGTGCAGTTGCCATTTGACATTGATTAGCTGTGCTGTTAAACCGAGGTAGTTACGGTTACTTACTGATGTCCAGTAGGTGCCATAAATGTAATTTATGCCAAATACCTGAATGTTCCCCATTGTAGGTAGCTTGAGCACACAACTTTGGTTATATCCAGACTATGGAAACACAACAGTAATGTCTCCTCGGTCATCTTATTTTTGGCGTCAAACGTGCCAGTATCTCTAACTGTGTAACCGTGCTGCGATTATGGGAAGCCATTAGGGTCAAACTAGGTCCTATGATTAATTGCCTTTAAAAAAAAAAAAAAAAAAACATATATGTATAAACGTGTTAATATTGACAGCCCTATAATTAAGCAATATCACACCAGAGGAAGTGCTGTTGTGCTAGATATCAGCACAGCTGTGATGGGGTTGTTTACGATGACATAACATTATCAAATGAAAGTGCTTCTGTGCCTAATTTTGAATGTGGGTTTTCATAAGCAGTTGCTCTCTACTCAGTATTACGGATCGTACAGTACCTACCTACTTACTTTTACCCGTGCTGGCAACACCTGCCACCTACAGTACAGTACAGACGAAAAGTTTGGACACACATTTTCATTCAGCGAGTTTACTTTATTGTGTTCTTTAGCCCAAACAAGTCTCTTCTGCTTGTTGCCTGTCCTTAGCAGTGGTTTCCTAGCAGATATTCTACATGAAGGCCTGATTCACACAGTCTCCTCTTAACAGTTGTTCTAGAGATGTGTCTGCTGCTAGACCTCTGTGTGGCATTGACCTGCTCTCTGATCTGAGCTGCTGTTAACCTGCGATTTCTGAGGCTGGTGACTTGGATGAACTTCTCCTCCGCAGCAGAGGTGACTCTTGGTCTTCCTTTCCTGGGGCGGTCCACATGTGAAGCCAGTTTCTTTGTAGYGCTTGATGGTWTTTGTGACTGCACTTGGGGACACTTTCAAAGTTTTCCCAATTTTTCGGACTGACTGACCTTCATTTCTTAAAGTAATGGTGGCCACTCGTTTTTCTTTACTTAACTGCTTTTTTCTTGCCATAATACAAATTCAAACTCTTTGAATAAGAATGTAGGTCCAAACTTTTGGTCTGTACTGGAGTTAAATGCCCCAATGCAATCACTGGCTATTATTACCATTCATGGAATGCCTCCTGTTCCAATCAGATGGCTCGGTCAGAATTAACTGTTGTATAATGTATAATATTTGGTAATGTTCTATGGGGTAATGTTCAACAAGTTCTTTATACTCCAGGCCTTTGTTAATTATGTCCTCTGGGATATGTTTGTCATAGCCTACATGGGAGATGTGAAAGATAATATTCTTCATGTTAAATTGCTCATTAAAGTTGAGAAGTATGAATTTATAATGCCCACAGTGTCTTTCATGGGGCACATTATTAGCAAATAGGGGCTTTTCATGGATGACACAAACATTTGGTGTGGTTTCACAATAGTAGACACAGCAAAAGTTCAAGGACCCCCAGAGGTTTTGGAATTCACCACTGCATCTTAGGTGCCCTGATTGTAATTGGACAGCACCAGCTACAGATGTGAATAGTTWAGTGTGTTGTAGAGACACACTGAAAACAAGTCAGTCAGCCAGCTTTAGAGATGATCTGGGACACACAACCACAAAACATTTGTAATTTGAGTGCAAAAATGGCGCAGTGCGTCCTGGACAGAAACAAAGGACTGGCTTTTCAACTGCACCATTGTAGTAGCTGGAAAATATGTAATCTGTGCAAGATAGTTCGGAAAATGCTCTGCGCAGTAGAGGGCTTCACCATGAGGCTGGTGGATAAAAGCAATACAACGGAAGTCTAAAGTGATCAAAAAAAAAAAAACAATCCACAAATATTTACACAGTAACAACATTTGTAATTTTCCTTCTCACACCATCACAATGGATTGCAAATCAAGCAATCAATTGTGATTGATGTTTTCACTTTCAGCTTGTATGCTAATTGCTAAACACTGTTTGCGAATCATAGCCATTTTCATCTTAGCCCCTTCATTTTCACAGGCTCAGAAGTAATTGAACAATCTAAAATAATTATAATTCTTTTAATCCTTAGATACAAATTCCGTCTGAAGTCTGGAATCCATGGATATTATCTCGCCAATTGTTAAGTTTCCTCCCTTTGCCAGACCATTATTGCAGCCTCTTTCAGGTGCTGCATGTTCGTATGGMTTTCCGACTTCAGTTTTGCCTTCAGTAGGTGGAAAGCATGCTCTACTCAGTTGAGGTGAGTGACTGACCTGGCTAGGAAGAAGCACTTGGGTTGTTTTCACTGTACTGTAGGTTGCAGGTTATTATGCATTGGTGRTCCTATCCGTAGTGCAGCATATGGCCGACTGAGCTGAGAGTATATCGCTACACACTTCCATCATCAGTCCCAATACCAAAAACTACCAGTGTCCCAATTCATTTGGCAGTCATAGATACCCGTAATCAAACATGCCTCTGACATGTTTGACAGATAATGTCGATTTTTTTCAATTATGCACCCTTCTCCATACTCTTCTATTCATTTGGCCACAAATTAATCTTGGTATTTGTCCAAATAATCTTCCTCTAAGCAGTACAACTGTTTTCAGATATGTTCTATCAAAATCCAACCTGGCCTTTCTGTTCTTGAGTTTGCATCTTGAGATATGCCATATTTATTCACATTCGTGAAGGCATCTCTTTAGTGTCGACTTTGACTGTGGTAGACTTACTGTACCTCCTTCAAAGTGTTCTTGACTTGACCGGATGTTGTAGTGGTGTTTGTCCTCACCAGGGAAAGATCAACTTTAATTGTCTTCTGTGTTTTACTGGCCTTCTGGTGCTGCTGAGCTCACAAGTGCCGTAGTTGTTTAATAATGTACTAAATAGTTGATCGGGCACTACTACATTTATTGCTGTCTCTCTGACATTTTTTTTTCTTTTTCAGATCAACATCATCAAGATGGTCTTTGGTCTGCTAATGAGGCTTCCAAACAGCTACCAAATGCAAATCATCTCCTAAATATTTCATTAAATAACACAGAAACAGACCATAAATTCCTATGAAACTTATTATCAGTTAACTGTCTATTTACTTTTGACCATGTAAAAAAAAAAGACTATTGCAAAATGTATTTAATTTATACAAAAAAAATAAAGTAAACTTACCAAAAAAAAAGTCACTGTTCAAATACTTATGGACCGAACTATAAATGTGCCTCACAACTTCCCGCAATAAAAATAATGTATAAAAATCCAATCACTCAAGATGCATTAAAAATACTAGATGTAAACGTCAAGGCATTTTGGCTGTCCATCCACTCAAGATAGACATTAATAACAGGAGTTAACAGGTTTATAGAATATCTGAATATTCAGATGGATCTCAGAATCTGTGATTGGAAATGAATGTATCTATCCCAGTTCCAGAATCAAACAGACTCAACAAGCAGGATGCCATTCTTTCCCATTCCCCTTTCCCAGGCACCATAATGAAAGTTGTCATTATTATTAAGACCCCTTCATCATTCAACAGATCAAACATGTCTTCCTTTCTTGCACCAATACATAGGCCTAGATGGCCTTGCCTCCTTCCAGGGATATGAGGAAACCAAAAGACACTGCTTGCAACCAAATGGTGGCGAGAGTCAGAAAAATATAGTATGGTTGAAAGTATGTGGACAAAAATTACAATTGTACAGTGTTTGTTCCGCCTTTACAGCTGTATTCCGCTTTTGTGGAAAGACTTTATGATGTATTTAGAATAGAGCTGTAAGGATTTAACTACAAAAGCATTAATCAAATCAGGTGTTGATGTTGAAGTCCAGATCAACACAAAAATGTTCAAGGAGGTTATGCCACTTGCATTATTCCATACCAACCTTGACAAATCTTGTAATGATCAAGCTTGCTTTGTACTCAGAACCACTGTCATATTAGACCTTCAGGGATGATCATCTTTGGCAACTTCTGGCAGCAGCTTAGGGAAAATCCATGTACTGTACAGTATAGATCACATAGGTGGATACATATATTTCACATACAGTCAATGTTAAAGGATATGTGTAAATATCCTTTAATATCCTTTAATAAAGAATGTGTAAAGTCATTGTCAACTTGTGTCCAACCCAATCCGACAAGCAAATGACTACTACTCCTCATTCCTCAAAGTTCCTGGCCTGAGATCAGTATCTGACTACCACTGTACTGTAGAAGTATTTGACCAGACCTATGATGCCCACAACTGCCAGCCTTGCCCAGTGGTTGTGATAACCAAACYCACATCACAAGTATGATGATGTTTCACGGTAGAATTTGTAGAGTTGTTAAAGGCAGCCTGACATTGATCTCACTTACAAGCACATAGCCAAATACAAAACAATTAAGACAATCATGGACAATCAAGAGTTTGGGAGAGCTTCCTGACAAACTTTTGTCCTGAGYGACTTGAGCAACCCCCCATCCCTTGGCCTAATTATACAGTAGAGAAGGTTTTGTACTTGGCAGCCAACCCAGTTTCTATTCCTTTAAAATTATAGTCTCAAAACTGAAGTCCATCAGAGGAGGCATCTCCAATAAAGGGGCCCCGAACACATACAATAAGGGCCATTTTCAACAACACTACCTCATAGCCTTCGGGTTGTGGCCCTGAGGATAACTGTTAACCAGCACTATTCATGGAACTTCTTACTGTACACAATTTGTACACCCGAAAGATTTACTGTATATCTTTATTAGTTAGAATTATAAACTAGTACTAAACTGCACATTATGTTCTGTTTACAAATTTAAAAGGCTCTAATTGGGATGGTCAAGGTAGCTGGATGCAAGCAAACAACTGTACATTATTTTACAGAAGGTCTATAATATTTTGGGTGAGGAATGCAAGTATTACAACTATCCAAGATGTTACATTTTCAGTAAAATCTATTTATTAGTGTGGAAAAATCTACAAAAATGTAGAATCCCCACATTTTTTGTAGATTTTTCAAACTAAAAGCAAAGTWACTAATATAATTAAATCTATAACATTTTTGTATGTTTAGTATAAAGTGCACGTATAGAATTAATTCTTTATCAACTTTACACAAACAGACCATCACCATGTTGTTCAGTGGGTAATCTTAGGCCACAGCAGAGTCTGAAAGCTCAGATTACAGCCTCAGTTATCTATGAGTCACAGACAATAAATGAGCTAATCACTATAAGGGAATKAATTAAAGATCATAAAGTAAAATTATTAAAATCCTGATTTAAAAGTATACCTCTAATGCTATGACAGTTAATAAGAAGAAATTTGTTTATTAGTTCTAAAAAAAAAACAAAAAACCCTGCACTCATTTTCCACAACACATATTTAACTAATGAACTGATGCAGATAATTTTTGAGGATTCAGACACTTTTAAGTAGGAATGCAATTAGAAATATCATAATAATGAGATACTAATATTAGAAATGTTATTCATTAATAATAATAATAGTAATAATAATAATAATAATAATAAACATGGCACTCCTACAGGTCATGCATACAGCCAAAGTCATTTAAAGTCATATATTGATGTATGACAGATTGCAGCTATTCCACTCAGAAACATCCTAGGACATACTGTACTGTACAGTCCTAAAACATCTGAAGCACGAAAGTTCTAAAGGACAAACTCTTTTTCAGGTTAAATGTTCCCAATATGTTCATGATTACACCCATATTGCACATTTCCAATCTATTAACCCCCCTTTTCCCCCCAACAGATACACAGCATTAAAATATCTCTATAAAGTTCATAAATCAGGTCAAATATTAAAACAAGCAGATTTTCTTTTTCCCCTTAAAGCCACTAAGTCAAAATACTGACCAAAATTGCAGACTATGAGTTTGTCCCTCGACTTCTTCCTCAAACTTCACACCTTCTGGTCTCTCTCTCTCTCTCTCCCAAGTCTCAGAGGCAGAGGCGGTGTAAGGGAGGGAAACCTCTTCACACACTTGTTTTGTGTTTCCTCGTTTCATTTGTTTGTTCCTTTTTTTAAGACGAATCCACTGTCCATCCCTCCTCCCACTTGGCAGGATGTATAAAGATGAGGCACACAGGGACAGAGAGAGAGAAAGAGAGAGAGAGAGAGCATGCTCGCGAGAGAGAAAGCTAGACAGACGAGTGCTACATGAAAAATATCTACAGGAGAACTTCACCTCCCTATTAAGAGGCTGGGTTTCAGGGGAGCCAAGCAAGCCTCGGCAAGCTTGTCCTGAAATAAAAGACACACTTTTATACACATAGGACTTCCTCTTCCAGCCCCTGGGTCCCTCTTTCTCTTTGCTTGTGTCCCTGTCTGTGTCTCTCTATAAACCCCATCTCACTTTAAACAGGATTCACAGACTTCATGTGACTCAGCAGTTATACCTTCGTGTAAAACTCTGAACTATAGATAAATAAATGCAGTAGGCTGATTAATACATCAAACAGATAATTAAGAATTTAATGGGTAGTGAAAAGGATATGAGTAAGATGACTGGATTGAGACTATTTCAGGTTTAAGATTAGTTACTGTATTATCTAAACCCGGTTGATATTAAATTTGTTTAAAACATGATCAAGACATGTAAAATGGCTTCATATAGACTATTAAAAACAGGCGATGGTTACCACAGCCACAACACTCTTCTTCCTCTCCAGCTGACAAAGGAAAACGTTATAGATTTTTCTGCAAACCTTATGCTGTATACTGAGCTGTTTGCTGACAGAAAAGCCCAGTACATTATATTACCTCCAACATACTTGACTGATGAGCTATGCCTTGGATCAGATCCTTTTTTTTTYCTCCTGACTTTCGGATTTCCATTATTTGGTAGAGGTCAATCTTGCTTCCAGAACTTTTGTGGCTCATCTCTGTATTTCTTAGCAAATTCCACTTTTGAATCTAATTGCTGATGAGTGGTTTGTATACGGTGGTATATGGCTTTTCTATTTCTGCTGTGTAAAAGTCTTCTTCCAGTGGTGGATTGTGTTGCTTTTACACTGTTGGCAGTGCCACAGAATGCTGTTTTGGGGTTTTCCTTTCACAGGTCTCATATGGTTTCTGTCATCATCCACTGTTATTTTCTTGGCCCACCTGTTTGCTGTCTGATTGGTAGTAATCCAATGGTTTATTCCATTTTTAGGACATTAATGTTGGATTGGCTATCTCCAATGCTTGTCTGTTTATTAACTCTTGGGTATTTGATCAATTGCTTGATGCTTTCTAGAGTTTACACAGAATTGTTTGAAAAAAAAGTTTAGTAAACAGCAATAATAAAAAAAAAATGAGGTGAACAGCAGTTTTAAGTGGTGAAATCTACTGTCTGGCCAAGAAGAATTCGTTGCACCTTCAGAAGGGTCAAACTAATGGCCAACATCAAGCAACGAAAACAGCTAAGGATTTATTGGAATTATTGTAATTGGATTAAAAAACGTTCAATCACATTATTAAAACCTGGAAGGGTAGGGCTGAACCGTCACCTTTGTGCAAGAAATGTAGTCATAAAAAAATAATGAATGGAGACAACTTGCTTGCTTGATGAAATTACCTAGTATAAGAAAAGAAGAAAAAGAAAAAAACAGAAACCAAAACGTGTCCATCTAAATATCTGATCAGAATTCTAAATCAGAATCAGAAACTTTAGTGATCGTGGATGTGGTTGGGTGTTGTATGTATGAATGAAAATCATGAATCAGTGCTGAGGTTCTATTTGTAACTTTACGTTCATGTCATCCAGGTGTTAAAAAAGGGAAAGACCCATTCTTTCTGGCAAAAAAGGCTCACACAGTTTCCATATATATATATATATATATA
>QMIH01000446.1:131942-148076 GCA_003987875.1 Clarias batrachus | reverse complement strand
AAAAAAAAAAAAAAAGGGGTCACATACAGTAGGCAAAGAAATAGTACAGATATACATGATGGCAGGGTCACAGGGGGCAAGGAGACTCAGGGCACGAGGCGGGGTACACCGTGGACGGCATGCCAATCCATCGCAGGGGACACACTCACACATTCAGACAATACAGGAAATTTGGGAACGCCAATTAGCCTAATCTGCATGTCTTTGGACTTGCAACTTGCAAACTAACCAAGCATGGGAGGAAAACATGCAAACTCCTGCACACAGACCCGAGGTGGGAATTGGACCCGGATCCTGGAGGAGTAAGGCCGCTCTTAATGTGTTGCATTTATATGGTGTACTGGTGTTTCTAACCATTTCATTAAGAAGCACCAACAGTAATGCTAGTAGGATGAGCCCTGAGAGTGCAAAGAGCTCACACACACAAATCCCCCAGGAGGTTATCATAATAGCGAAGTGGGACTAAATCTGCAATGGGGATGTTCAAGTGTCCACACGTAATAAACGCAAGGTACAGACAAAACATTTTGTACAAACATTTGTATTTTTATGGTATATACTGTACAGTATACCCTCCAATTTATGCCAGCATTTTGAAYTTTAAACCTTTTGTTACTCATTTTATTATAAGCTCCTGGAGCAGTGCTGTATTTTACTACAGTACTATACTTAATAATCCAATAATCATTGTGGAGTAAGCAGATGTAATTACATAGAATTATACTGGAAATGCCTAATCTCTCACCTTTGCATACAAGAACAACATTAAGACCTTATGCGAGCATAAAAGAGAAAAAAGGTATGAACTAGATGTATTGCATAAGCACTTCACTGCATGTAATACACTCTCATGTTAAATAACATTGCCTCCATTACATTCATTACACAAAAGTCTGGTTTTGTGTGTGTGTGTGTGCGTGTGTGTGTGTGTGTGTGTGTGTGTGTGTGTGTGTGTGGGCAGTTGCGAATATATATATAAAAGCTGTTGGAAATTAATTAAAAAAGTTACAAATTGGGCTGTAGGTTACCTTTTGTATATTGTTATGCCAACACTGTCTTTAAGCTCTACCTTTTGAAATTTAGATCATTTCATGTAACATCTCAGCAGCAATGTGGAAGAGAACCTGTCAGAGATGAAAGTACAAGATAGATGTTTACGTCTACCATGAGTATAAAGTAGCACATAAAAAACACATTTTCATATTATATTTTATCTATGGTTTGGGTAATTCTACAGTATAATTGGTTGATTTTGCTTTTTTTTCTGCATATTGTGAACATAAGGCTCTTTTTTTTTTACTGTCAGATCAAAAGTTGTACAATGAGTGCATAATTTTCTAGAAGCTAGTCTTCTTTGAGCTTGCCACTTTTATATCTTCCTCTCTCTCACTCTCTCTCTCTCTGACCTCAGTTTGTCAGTTCACAGCTGCTCATTACTGAAACCACTGTCAAAGTATGTACAATAATCAGCTCATTGTTAATCAACCTGCTTCTCTTTATGTGGTGGAACACTTGCAAATTGAGTGCTTGAATTGCTTGCGGGTAATTCTTATTTTATAATATTTGCAGAATCGTTAAATAGTGGAACTGACTGTGAACAGATCGAAATGTGAAGAGCCTATAATATAGTATCTATGAAAATGTAGAACAGAACCATTTCTGACCCACACAATATAGTATATTGACCGATTGCAGTGCAATCTCTGTGTGCGCTCTATTGATGGTTTTGCTGAATGGTACAGATACAGGTATAAAAATCTATAGTGCCAGATAGTTGCTGTGTATGGGAATGCCACAACAGATGAGGTCAAAAACCTGGAAGACAGTTTTATTGCTTTCCCACTGACGAAAAGAAAGGAGATTTGTGCTTTTCAGTCATTCAGCATGGAGGCAAGGGTAATTCTGGACAAAGATGGAATGCTGTTGATGAACATGTAGTGACCATTTCAGTTCAGGCAGCGCAATAATAAAATACATGTTTAAAATGTTTTACCCCAAATATGATGATGTGCTTATTTTATGTTTAATTCAGCATAATGATAATAATAATACTATATCGCAGCTACCTCAAAGCTAAAATTAGCTAGATTTTTTTTTTAGTCTTGATTTCTAAAAGCATTGGTTTTAGCAGTTCTAAATTGCTAAATGGATAATCATACCTTAAGCGTATCCTCAGTCACTTGTCATCACACAGACAGCACAGATGGCAGAGTGTCAAGTGAATCGCGAGGTAGCGCGGAAAACTGGTCAGAAACTGACACGTTTAATAACAGAATGCAAATTGTGCTGATGTTCCGCCTTAGCAATGTTTCAGTTTCACTAAATGACAGTTTAACATTTATACAAGCCAAGGATGAAATAGGACACAGTTATCTGGTGTCTCACCGTATGTTCAGTAAAATCTTTGGAAGTAAATTTAGCCAGCGTTTTTTTTTTTTTTTTTTTGGCTTGGTATTATTATCTGTGGCAGACATGACTGCCTGAGAAAATGGAGAACGTTTTGATTGGGGATTGTGTGACTGCAGGAGTGCTACTGACACAATACTGCATTACGTAATTCTGTGATTTAAATGTTGATGTTAAACAGCTTTCTTATTAAAGCATATCATAAAGCGCCTTAAACACCAATTCCCGACCGACTCGTCTGATTGGATGACAGGCATTTCATGATTGGTGAAAATACACAGCAACAGCTCTAGGACATTTAACTATATATACAGTAGCACTCCACATTAGAACACTAGAGAGACAGTAGAGCAACTGCTTGCCAAAAGCTACAATCAAAACCAGTCATGGAAGCACTTTCAGCAAGGAAAACCCATCTGATAACGTCGTGTCATCTTAAACGCATTGTCATCATAGTAATTGCTTCTAAKTTGTTCCAAAAGCCACAGAATATTCTGTATCCCAAAACACTTTTAAACACCTGATCAAGGGCACTACTTGCTGTGTAGAACCAGGGATTGTAACTTGTATGTACATAGCGTACTAGTTTTTCATTTAATGTTATTTGGGATTCCAGCCTAGARCACAGAATTTACCTAAAATTTTCTAAAAGTGGACTAGGTGGAAATACAGTATAAAGGATTACATAAGTTTTAAAGCACTTTTCACCACATCCATGTTTTTTTCTCCTCACCTTTTGGCTACACAGTACTGGTAAGAATTGAAAACTACTTTGACCCCTGTCACTGATTGATGGTCACCTGCTCAAGTAAAGTAACTGGTTAAAGAATCCAAAATCATAATTTGTAAATAATAAATGGCGCTTGTGGAACTGTTCTAATAAAAGCACTCAATGTGGTGCCGTTGTTCTAAAACCGTTAATTACAATATTTGTCACCATCCTCGGCAAAAATAGGCCAGCATGGTCCACCGTATTGAGGAGAGAGCTGCATSCTGCCAAAATCACATTCAAAATATCACTTTCAGCAAGAAAACACAACTAATAAGGGTCACTGTGTCTACTAAATAAATGCTTATAMGTCATTCTGAATTGCCTCCATGTTGTTTTCTTTATGCCTAAGGATGGCTAGAAAGCTAAATAGCTTCTAATCCCAAATCCCGCTCTAATCAAATGTAAGACCCACTGATAATTCCTAGGGATGTAAGGGGTTAAGCTGGACACCGCTGCAGGCTGTTCCCTCCGTCTGACTGCAGGAAAAGGGAATTAAAAAGCAGAGGGCTTTTTTTTTTTTTTTTGCATGCAGAGCTGTCAGAAAGGTCAGAGGACACAGGGGACAAAGACAAATGAGAGCACTTGCACTGACGTGAAGGCGGTGGCCAGACTGCACCAGAACAATACCAACCTATAGAGGTGAGGAAGGGGGTGGAGGCTTGTCGACAAGGTGACCAAAATAAAAGCACTAAGAACACTTCAAAGCCTGAACATAAAGCCTCTTAAACATTTTAAGAGACCGTGGCATGTAAACAGCCAATGCCCTAAGCCTCTGGTCTCATTAATCACTTTTAATGTCTACTCTAAACACTGGAAATTGTCTCTATACAAAAACTACAAGGCCGAACAAAGCTGGCAAGTTTACTGCCTTACAAAGATCGGTTTTCACAATGTTCAATGATCCGAGCATCTCATTAAAAATAAATACGTTTCGGATTATAATGGAGTTGGTGTTAGCTGGCACATTCAAATGCAAATTCAATTAAAAACTGACGAGCCCAAAACTGGAAAGGGGGAAACATTTTTTAAAGACTTAATTTCAAACCTACTACAAAATCTACTACAAAATTTAACACCTAATCTACTTATGGAAAAAACTAAATTACTGCCAAATGTAAAATTCAATTGATGACATGATGACTGATGTAATTTGCTCACAAACGTATTTGATCGAGGTTTATGTGAGTTCTATGTTGACAGGTGGCTACACTCCCAGCAATAAATAAATAAATAAGTGGTTCAACTCAGGTGGCATGGTGGCTTAGTGGTTAGCATTGTTGGCCTGCACCTCCAGGGTYCAGTTTCGACACACAGTTGAATGGTTTCCTCCCAAAGTCCATAGACATGCAGATTTGGCTAACTGTGCTGTAGTATGTGAATGAGCATGTACTGTAAGTGTTTGTACTGTATGTGTACTCTGCGATAGATTGGGATCCCATCCAGGGTGTGCTTCGCCTCATGCCCCGAGTCTCCTGGGATAGCCTTCAGGCYCTCCACGACCTTGTATACAGAATAAAGCAATATACTATAGATGATGAGTGAKTGAGTGGTTCAACTCACCCTTATCAATACAAGATCTCAGCCAAAAAAAAGCCGGATATGAGGACCACTGTGTAGTACTCTTTTTTCCATTCTTCTTCCCATCCAACATTGTTATTGATCAAGTTCAATAGTCTTTAGGTGGAAATAAACAGAACTGTAAAAAATAATACATATAAAACATAGCCATAGAGTTGGGTCTCAAGAAGTTAATGGAAATAAATGCTGTGAAAATTGTCAATGCAACAGCATATAGCCACCATAATCAAAGCTAATGGCAGTTGAAGAAAATTTTAGTGTGTTAAAAAAAATTCTTGTGGCCTGGCAGTGTATCTAAAACAATCCAATCATGAGAGAAGCACACTTGGTTTGCAARGACATCTTATTCAAACCGACTGCATTTAGCACTGTGTTTGTTAAACTGGCCAACATCTGAAGATGTCAAGGCAAAGTAAGAAAATGACTAATAAAATAGMCTTTTTTTGTTATTCATGCTTTTTCAATAGATTCAAAGCATGTTACTGGCAGAAAAACTAAAATTTTTAATTATGTTGGTTTGTTTTCCAGCTAAGGGCACTTTGAACACCACAGTACAAAACACTATACATCCACTAAAAATATTATTACTTCAGTTTTTCTATCCATACCAGTGACATTTTTTTTAAACGTTGAATGCCGCCAAGGTAATTATAGTCCCAGGGTTGTGTACCTACAAAGTAGTTTTAGGTTATACGAAAATGTTCTAGCTGGCAATAAACAGAAATGTGCAATTATAGAAATTTGCATTTTGCAATGCAWTTTGTAGATTACTATGACAGAATGATTTAGATAATCAAAGCTAAAGTTATAGAAAATATACCAACTTACCCAATCTACACATTTCATATACAGACCCATCTGAATGTGTTGGAATGGCAAGGCCTAAGACAGATTTAAAAAAGCAACTGCTGATAGGGAAGTCCTGCCAGTACAGTACTGTGTGTCTCAGCGAGGGRAAGCTATAGACATCAAACTCTGGGCATTTGAGTTTTTGAATGCTGTATTTCATGTAGAACTAAAATTATCATTGCTTTTAAAATACATACATTTTTACCACTACAGGAATATAGGAATGACATTGTCCTACGGAGGTCCTACCACAGTGGGAATAAATATGGGAATAAATACTGTAGTAACCAATGGTCTCCACGGCCCCTAGCTGAACTAAGGCGGTTCCTAGATGGATAATGGATGGAATTTTAGGACTTGCCACATGACAAAGGGGATTTGATCTATAAGGCAACTCTGATTTAGTTTGTGTAGACATCCCAAGCTATTTATTGTTCAAGCAGTCAATCTAACAGGGCAAACCAGGTCAACAATATATTACTGACAGTATTTCAGTGTTTCAATCACATATGGTACTGTAGGTTCAAACAATGTTCCAAGTTGTTYAACCCATCTAGACTTCAATACCAGGAAGTGCAAGCTGATCTGTTATCTCATAGTCATTTTTAAAAAWTTTTTTACCTCGCACCCAAATGTCTTTACTGTGTAGGAAAAACAAAAGAATTGGCTTTTCCATTCCAGTCCTTCCAGATGTATTACAGGTACTGTACAAATGAATAAGCAATCGATTCAATGCCATTTCATTCTCTTTATCCAGCATTGACTATGCAGTATGAACATTAATCAGGAGGCAGGTGTAAGCAATAAATGCACAGTAAAATGCTACCTACTGTAGCTGGCTGTAGCTTTGTTAATGCATGATAATTCCATAGCCATTATGTCAGTTACAGTGGCACTTACATTCTGCTGTTGTATATTTAATAGACTTCAATTAACTCATGCTAGTGATGGATAAATATTCTGTTCATGGTATTGCACTAGTTGTGTTGTGGCATTGTTACAGTATTTACACAATATAAAACTACCGATTTGATCAGAAAAATACACCATATTACTGAGAAAATAGTTATTCCATTATTAATCTCTTTCATTTCCCCCATAAATCTATACAAGTGTCTGCTTATATCATTGCATTAAACTGAGTATTCTTAAAACTTGGAGGCAAGGTGTCGTAGTTGTAAGCACTGTTGGCTTACACCTCCAGGGTCCAGGTTCGATTTCCAGGTCTGTGTGCATGGAGTTTGCATATTCCCCCTTGGGCTTGGTGGGTTTCCTCAAGGTACCTCAGTCCAAAAACATAACCGGGGGTCCTACCACAGTTGTAATAAATACAATGGTAACCATTGGTCTCCACGGTCCCTAGCTGAACTACAGCTGCTCCTAGATGGATAATGGTTGGAATTTTAGGACTTGCCACTTCCAATGTAGATGACAAAAAGGATTTGAGATATAAGGGAACTTTGATTTATTTTTTCCCACACCTTTGTCTCTGACTGACATCATGTGACAGATCATGTGACACCTTGATCGCACTTCTGATGTTAATTTGTTGGATGAGATCTTATATTTTATAGCAAGCAAACCCATCTGGAACCCATAAATGTGAAGAATATCCCATTTCTTTGCCTTGGGTAATTTTGCTGTGTGTTTTGGGTCATTATCCATCAACAATATGAAGCGGCATCCTACCAGACAGTATAGCCCTATACACGTCAGATTCATCCTGCTACTTTTATCAGCAGTCAGGTCATCAATAAACACCAGTGACCTGGGTCCAGTGGCAGCCATACACGCTTGTGCCATCACACTGCTTCCACCCTGTTTGACAGATGATGTGGTATGCTTTGGTTCATGAGTTGTTGGTTTTCTTTTCTATACTTTTTTCTTCCCATCATTCTGGTAGAAGTTACTTTTGACTCCATCAGTCCAAAGGCAAAACGTTTTCTGGCTCATTGTGAATTGTCTTTATTTATTTCATTAAGCTGTCTCTTGACTTCATACGTTGACAATGACACATCCAACTCCTTAAAGAGTGTTTCTTGACTTGGCTAGATTAAGTGTTTTTCTTCATCATGGACAGGATTCTATAATCATCCACTTCCGATCTTACAGGTGTTTCATGTTCTTCAGCTTGCCAGTTAATTCCTTCTTATTCAAGAACGTTCCAAACGGTTGTATTGGCTGCTCTCAAGGTTTTTATTTATTTATTTATTTATCTTTTTGTTCAAATGAACAGCTACCAAAAGCAAATACAATTTTTTAGAACCACCTTCAGGCTTTTTATCAGCTTGATTTGTCATGGGATAATGAGGGAATAGGCCACAGCTGACCATGCAAATTTTGCCAGCATTTTCTTCAATAGTTATGAGCCTCCAAAATGGTGTGTCAAACTCCTTGAATTAAAACTGAAAGTCCTGACTTCTCTCACATCTTGATCATTTCAATTTCAATGTGCTGGTGTACAGAGGACAAATTCCAAAATTTATGGACCTGACTTTATGTATGTAATTATAGATCCATTAAATAATAATAATAATAATAAAAGTTATTCTATCAGAAATATTAAATGCATTTTAACACTGAATGCATATAGACTACTGTGGTGATTACTATATGAGCAATCAAATTTGCTTTATCATATTAAAATTGCAAAACATGTCAATATCATGGACACCACGTAATGTATTTCATATGGATTAGTCAGCCAACCAGAACCTAGATCATGTGAAAGAAAAGTAGCAAGATCAGTTAAATTAGTCTAGATAATCATTCGGTGGAGTAATGAAATAATTAATTATATTTATTGTACAGTACATATATTCAATTAATGAAGCTTAATGCACAAATTCATTCAAAGAAAAGTATACAACATGGGCAAGCAACATGAAATGCCTTTTAAAAAAAAAAGAAGCATCTTTCAGAATTGAAAAATGAACTCCAATGTCAGGTAGATGGCAGTATGGCAGCACTGAAAACAACCTACAGTGCAAATATTCTGGTAAACTAAATTTAGACTGCTTCAACATGGAGACGAATGACAACCTCATAGTTACTTGGCTATATTTTATATAATATTGTTATTGTTATTGATATCTGACTCCAGGTTCTACTGCTTTACAAAAATCAGATCAGTAAACCTGGAGTGGAGCAAATTGCAAACAGTCTTAAACAATCACTGAACACTTGATTATGTAAACTGTAGTAATACTGGGTAGGGCGTACTTTTGCTCTTAAAATAGCCCGAGTTTTTAATGGCATTGATTTTACAAGATGATGGAAAGATATCTTTGAGATTCTGGTCCATGTTGACCATTATGATTGCATAACTCAATTCCTGCAGATTTCTCAGGTGCACTTTAAAGCTTTAACTCCCCAGATCCGACAYGACAGGTTTCAGATCTGGTGACTGGGAAGMCCACTGAAATACACCAACTTACCATCATGTTCATGATGGGACATGCATTGTCATGCTGGAAGTAGCCATAAGATGGGTAAATTGTGGTTGTAAAGGGAAACACATGGTCAGCAATAATAACTGAGTGTGCTGTGGCATGCAATCAATGATTCACAGGCTTTACGTGTGCGAAGAAAACACCTTTACACCTTTATACCACTTCCACCAACCTGGGCTGTTGACACAAAGGACTTGGGGTCCATGAATTCATACTTTTGGCACAAAATTCTGACGCTGCATGAGCAGAATCCTGTGCCCACTGCGGTATTATCTTTCTGTTCTTGGCTGACAGAGTTGGAACCTGATTCAGTCCTCTTCAGCTGTACCTGATCCACCTCATGGTCTTATGTGTTGTGCACTCTGAGATGCTTTTCTGCTCATCACCATTGTACAGAGAGGTTATCTGATTTACTGTAGTCGTTCTGACAGTTTGAAACAGTTCTACCACTCATCAAGACTATTTTATATCTAGAGAATTTTTTTAAATTATTGCACTATTCTGAGTAACTTCTATAGACCAGAATGAATGAAAACCAAAGGAGTTATCGTTCAGATATAGGAATACTCAACCTGCAAACAAGCATGCCATGGTCAAAAAGCTGCTCGTCCATATTGGCATGCTTTTACACATTACACTGCTCAACATGATTAGCTCATTACACGAACGAGTAGTTATTCCTAAAAAATAATGTGCTCTGTGAGGCTCCAGTATATAGTATGCTTTTGCTCTGTCTAGGCACCAGACAAGCTGCTGCTGCTGTAAATCTCTACTGCCTCCTACTGGCACTGATTGCAACAAGTGCTTTAAGTACTAGATTGTCTGGGTAGAGACTGGGTAGAAAATATGGGTGTGCTGGCATCACTCAGTAGAGTAAAAGGTAAAAAATTCTCTCATGGAAAACAATAAAAAATCGATTTAAAATTAGTTAAGCGCACCTATGATGTGGTGGGATTTGATAAGTAACAAAAGCAAACCATTTGCACAAATACCGTATTACTCAAATGATATCCTGGTTATATGGCTGCATAGAGTGCAAACAACTGAAAATTAAAAAAAGGTAAAGCACTCACCTGTACATGTCATCAACAATCCTTAATTCTCAAGATACACTCAAGTTCCACGACCAAACGTTGCATTACAGCTGTGCCTGTCCTAATCTGTGATAAACAAACATGAAAGCAGGATTCATAACTAAACCTTCAAAGTATGTAAAAGTCAGATAAACAAATAAAAAGCCATTTATAAAAGAAAATGTCACCTGGAAGCTTATTCTCACATACCTAGTGCTTCAGCGTCTTTTAACTTGCTGCTCTTGTCGCTCTCAACAGACTTATATATATAGGTTCAGTCTTTAGAAAGGCATTTTCTCTTCCTCTTTCTCTCTTTCTTTGACTGGAGCTGAAATCAATGGTCACACAATTAAGGACTGTGGATCTGTCAAGCAAAGTGCATAGGGAGGAAGGTATTAAACAAATGCCCAATGAGAAGTTCAATAACAGCAATAACGATGTCGAGTGGTGAGGCTACGGTACTATCAAAACCAGGCTAGACATTTATGTGTCAGGTGGTTTATTTTTGTTGAGAAGCAATTTCCAGTATTGGCAAAGGCCATCAATGATCACTCAACTGTCTGGCGGCTGAGTATTGACTCTCTACCGGGGGAGGCCGATTCGACCGCTCGAAAGTTATAGGCCCTTTCAAACAGTTTGGAGATAGGGACGCATGCCTGGAATGGGAAAGTGCAGTCTCAAGAGGCTCCATCACTGATAATTAGCAATCAATCACAAATTAGTTTAAAAGCTTGAAAAGAACACTGAGAGCATTATTAGATTGCAGGGATTCAGAGCTCTCAGATAATGACTTGCATTTTTAGAGGAATTGAAGGCCCAAGCCATTTATTGGCCTCTTTTTTTTCTTTTTTTTTTTTACCAATCGCTGCCATAAATCAAGGGAAAATCCAACTGCCCACAAACTGAAATACTACAGGTGTCAGAAGAGAACCATAGGGAGACAAATGAGCTGCTTAAAACTTGTGTAATTAGTCCGTAAGGATTTTCCAGATGTGCCATGTGTTCGTTACAATGTGATTAAAGATCCTTTTAACCTTTACAACCGTTGGGCATAGTGCACATACACTGGTTTCTCCTGGATTCTTTTATTATATGCATCATAATGCTATCTCAAAATTCACACAATTGCCACTTCTTTTAATAGGAATACCTGTAACCCTGCTCATCCATGAAGTAGCAATCAGGCAATCATGTAGCAGAAGTGCAATGTATAAAACTGTGCTGATACAGTCCAAGAGTTTCATTTAAGTACCCATGAAAATTTATTTTTCATTCATGTTCTATACTAGGCGTGGTACAGGGTGCCAATTCATCGCAGGGCACACAAACACACTATAAGCAACTTGGGTATGCCAATTAATCTAATCTGCAGGTCTTTGGAGTGTGGGAGGAAACCAGAGTACACAGGGAAAACCCACCAAGCACAACACCTTGTCGGTGCGAGTCCACAGTGCTATGCCACCCTGCCATCCACTTCGAAATTTAAAATGGGAAAAATGCAAGCTTAATATTTACCCATGGCATAATTATTGYTTTTTTCATACACTTTTCGTACAACTTTTCTAGACTAGAGTTTATGCATAGGGCTTCAAAAAAGCAAACACCAACAAACTGAGCAGCAACCCTGTGGGCYGATTGATAAATGATGAGGTGAATGGTTAGAGGAGCAATGATGCACCCTTTAGAATTAAGCACAGAGTATCAAGCCTTAGGCTTTGGTTACCACGATTCTAGTCCTAATTGGCAGCCACTGGTTAATTGTGAGATTAAATACCTTTACTGCAATTTAATTTGAGGAGCTTTATGTCTTTTAACGGAATGTATTGAAAAATCCAGCCAAGAAGTAGCCTTTTCCCTCTGTCACAACTCCACAATCCTGATGTGTAGTCTAGAGCTGAGCCACCTCATTCTGCGTGCATTCATTTTAATTTAGCTAAACAGAAAATAAATGTGTCCCAGAGTCGCCTGGAATACATTTACATTGATTAATTTAGCTAAATGTACAGTAGATGCATCACAGAGTTCTCTAATACTGGTCCTGGCATATTTTTACTGTACATTTATTAATTAAACAAAACATTAATGTAACCCAGAGCCACTAATACTCACTCTGAAATATAGTCACACTGAACCCCATGCATAGTTTATCTAAAGAAGTGAATATGTGAGTCACACCTAGGCCTGGACTRGAAAATATATCATATATACGTTTTATAAATAGAAGTATACACGGTACTGTGCGAAAATCTTGAGAAACCCTTCATTTCTTTATATTTTGCTTCCAACAAGCTGGATCTCAACATTATTGAAGCAGTGTGGGATCATCTTGACAGAGAACGGAACAAAATGTACCCAGTGTCCAAAGAAGAGCTTTGGAATGTCCTTCAAGAAGAGTGGAGAACTATTCRTGAAGACAACTTAAAGAAACTCAAGAAAGCTTGCATAAGAAAGTTCAGGCTGTCCTCAGGAATAACGTTGGTCATTAAATATTAACTTTTCACCTAAATAAAATGGCACAAATTCTCTTTGTGTTATACATTATAATGTATTTATATGTACAGTCTGTGTGCATGGAGTTTGCATGTTCTCCCCGTGCTTGGTGGGTTTCCTCTGAGTACTCCGGTTTCCTCCCACAATCCAAAGACATGTAGGTTAGGCTAATTGGCATTCCCAAATTGCCCGTAGTGTGTGAATGAGTGAGTGTATGTGTGTGTCTGTGCCCTGCAATKGATTGGCACCCTGTCCAGGGTGTACCCTGCCATGTGCCCCAAGTCTCCTGGGATAGGCTCCAGGCCCCCCGTGACCCTGAATACAGGATTAAGCGGTATAGATGATGAGTGAGTATGTGTGCACATGTTGTAACAAAGCGCTGTCCTTATTGACTCACTTTCCTAGGAAAATATAAAGAATAAGGTGTTTTTCAAATCTTTGGCACAATACTGTAGGACTAAGGAATTTATGTAAGAAGAGCTTAAAAGATCATCAGGATCACTCTACCTACCATCAACACCTCATACAACAACTTCTATATCTATAAAGCAATTGGCAATGGAGACGATCCATCTCACCTCCCACCTCTCTCCTCAACTCTTCACCCTCCTGCCATGTGTCAGAACCAACATGACCATCTGTGCCACCGCACCAGCAGACTGTCTCGCCCCAGAGCCAGTCAGATTACTCAACATCCTGCTGCCTTTGAGCGCTCACCTGGGCTTGTCAAACACCTAACCCAGTATGAAAATAGTTTAAAGATTACAGCACACTGTATGTTCTGTATTTTTAGTCTCATGTGTTTTTACAGGGTCTTCCAAATTTATACATACACACAGTAGGGGAAATTCCCATTTTAGCTAATTGCTTTTTCCAAAATGACAAGGGCATTTTGAAGGTCAAGATTGTCCCAGGTACTACAAAAAAAAATCATTTTAAGAAACGTAGACAAAGTGCCTASTCACACATACTCATTAACAGAGGTGAAAATAGTTTTAAATTCAAGTTTGAAGTACTACAACAACCTTCACTGATTCAAGTTTTTTTTACAAGGTTTTATATTTTATTACCTGTATGGAGTAGAAAGAAATTAGAAACACTTGACATTGTGAATAGCAAAAGATTTGTTTTAACGATTAAGGTGCAACCTTTAACAGGCTTATGTGAAAATTGACTTTCAAAAAAAAAAAAAATTATTGTCCCAGAACAATAAATCAAATGCACCCTTGCGTAAAAAAATGACGCATCCACAGCCACACACCGTTTACGGAGAATCCCTGTGTCCGTCACCTCACACACAACTTGTCTGAACTGAGGTTTATGTTTTTGGAATAAAGCATGGACCTACACATTTTACTTGGGGTATTTCTTTTGTAAACGACTGCATGCCAAACCCCCACAGCGCTGGATATCAGTCTTCTGTAGTGGGTTGGCAGAAGCTCTTGCACAYGTTAACCTGCAGCAGTGAAAGATCAAAACACAAYACTGATGGTTTAAGAGAATATTCGGAATGGCTTTGAAGCATTCACTAAGGAGACAAAGTGTTGTTTAAGGTGACWTAAACAATGATATGTGACAAATAAAGGCTAAACTTAATCAGATGTATTTTCTTGAATGTGGGGTTTGGCAGGCAGCTGCTCTTCCCTCTTTCCATTCTCTCATGATCACACCCATGAGTGGGTGAGACAACTCTGTGAGTGTTTACAAACAAATGACAATCCTGTACAGCATGTTTTGTGAAATTCAAAATCACTCAGAATTGGTACAGTAATTTCCCTTAAAGACTGACACATGAAATAATGGAGCACAGAGAAGGCTGAACCTGCGTACACGCCCATACAGTATAATATTAATGAGTATGCAAATACAACGGTCACATGACAAGGTGTCAAAAACAAACAAGATGTCGGAATCACAAGCAAGTGAAGATTTTTCTTGGTAGATTCTATAAAAAGCTTGTGTAGTTTTTTTTTTTTTGCGACTTGGCTATGTGTCTGCCATGATGATTGTTTTCAAGAAAATTATAATGAGGTCTTCGGTCACGTGATCTCAGTCCCATGAAGGGAGGTTGAGCCTAATTAGCATACAAGAAAAACTTCTTCTTTTAAAAAAAAAAAAAAAATTATAGATAGATGTACAAGGCCAARACAATAATGGTATCATTAGTCATTTTTATGAATATTCTTATTTATTGAGTACTTGTATACTCTGAATCAATCTTTAAGTATGGAGACATTTTGGACATCTTTTATTGTTCTGTGTATTTATTGATTTTTTTCTCTGTATTTACTGTCCTCATACACATGATATTTGTACTTTTTTGGTCTGGTGTATTGTAACGTATTGCACCACTCTCATGGATAAACAGCATTTTGTTCTAACGTAAATGGCAATAAAACTCCACTTGACTCAATGCAGTCCAGACTAATTTATAAACTAACAGTTTAATTTACTTCTAAGCAAATCTGTTGCATATTTTCTGAGAATGAATTCCCTCTATAATTGCACATTTTAAGTAAATTAGTTCATCCTTAGGCTCTTTTCTCCCTTTTTAATTAATAAGCATTTGTATTAGAGCCTCCAGAATAAAAAAAGAAAGAAAGAAAGAAAGAAAAAAAGAGGCCCTCAAGGTGTTGAATCCCTCTTTGATTTTACAATTAACTGAATTTACTTCAACTCATACAGATGAATAAAACCCAAAGTAATGTTTTCCTGTTTAGGGCACAGTATTTCATCTCCTCAAGGAATTCATTCTCATCTCCTATTGTTTAGATGTTACAAAAAAAAAGAAAGAAAAAAAAGAACAAACACTCAAAAATATCATTATATACAAATTCTTAAATTAATATATTTTTCTTCATAAATACTCTCTTTGCTCTCTCCATATAAAATTCCATACTGATATTTATTGGCCTTTAATTGTCTAATGTTATGACATAAAACCYTGGATATGAAATGATATCCAATGTTRTGTAAGGTAGTGACAGAGCAAGGCAGGTTAACAAACATACTGTAAGCGTCACTGGTCTATTTACTATATACTGTACATAATATTATACTCGTAAAGAGATAAAAGCTGCACATATTTATCTTTATCTTCTCAAAAWTATGAAACAAATCGCTTCCCATATTATTTCAATATGGAACAGGTTTTTAAGTTTCCAATTAGAGTATGATTCCGTATTTTATGGGATGGTTGGCAACCCTACTYGGAATGTGGTCTAACATGCCCTGTGAACCCAGTATGGATAATTAGATGACATTAGTAAATACTTTTTCAGTAAAAATGTCAAATTTTTTAGAAGCTCTGATTCTGAAATTCAGCACATTTGTATTTCTAATCACAAATAATGTTGGGGATATCTACACACGCGGACAAAATTGTTGGTACCCTTCGGTCAATGTAAGAAAAACTCACAATGGTCACAGAAATAACTTTAATCTGACAAAAGTAATAATAAATAAGAATTCTATGAATGTTAACCAATGAAAGTCAGACATTGCTTTTCAACCA
>QMIH01000446.1:118864-130761 GCA_003987875.1 Clarias batrachus | reverse complement strand
ACTGATTACAAGATTGTAGACACCTGTGATGCTAATTAGTGGACACACCTTGAATTAACATGTCCGTTTGGTCACATTATTTTCAGTATTTTCTAGGGGTACCATCATTTTTGTCCAGGCCTGTTCCATGAGTTTATTTTTTTAAATAATTCTGTTGGTTGAAAAGCAATGTCTGACTTTCATTGGTTAACCTTCATAGAATTTTTTTTTAATTATTACTTTTTCAGATTAAAGTTATTTCTGTGACCATTGTGAGTTTTCCTTCCATTGACCGAAGGGTACCAACAATTTTGTCCACGTGTGTACATCTAACCCATGAATGCCTCTTGTAAATACTCAATGAAGTAACTGTTTATTAGTAGAATAAATACAACTATATTTATACCTGCAGATTTATATAACTGACATGGTTCATTGTAATCTCACAAGGTCATGGCAGATAATGCATGATTATTAACCAACAACTTAACGGCAAACAAAATAAAAATAACAAAGAAAAAAATAATTTAAGAATCTGCTCTAATACAAATTAGTTGTTTTTCCAAAGCTGGTCTAAATTATGCTGCGTTTAATTTTTTTTTTTTAAATAAAGTTCCTCATGGATGTATGGAAACCAAATACAGAAAAGTGAGTTTGGTCAAGATGCAACAAATAAGAGTCAAATCAAATTAACCCATCATACAATTTAATAGGGTAAATATTTCATCTTCAGCAGTGTGCAGTGATGGGAATTTGGCAATGCTTTCCTCAAATTTCTTCATCAATGTGTCTTTACTGTTTTTCAAAAGTATATGAATTAGAACAAATGGTTGTCTCTCATTTACTGTAAGCTCTTGATACAATAATCTCCTCATGTAAGGACATAATATTTTCTCTATTTTCTTCTTTCTTCTCTGTCTTTTACTGTTCCCTTTCAGGGGGTTGTCACACCG
This sequence comes from Clarias batrachus, assembly GCA_003987875.1. Classification (NCBI taxonomy): domain Eukaryota; kingdom Metazoa; phylum Chordata; class Actinopteri; order Siluriformes; family Clariidae; genus Clarias; species Clarias batrachus. The sequence goes on along the minus strand of QMIH01000446.1, from coordinate 129,829 downwards.
AATCATACAGCTCCATCTAACCCTATCCTCCGCATCCTCTTCTCTCACACCGCATCCACAAATCTCCTCCTTGATCTTCCTCATTTTCTCCCAACTACAATACTGTGAAATATTCTTAAGCCACCACTCATTCCTTCATAGTGTATTTTGCTTCCAAAGAGCCTGACATTGAAAGACTTTCTTTGGCTCTACTGTTTTGCAGGTTTCTGTCTCTTATTTTCAGTCCAGTTCCTGTCATTGATCAGTTTCAGATTAAAGTTTTTTGTTTGTTAAGCCACACAGTGATGTACAGAATTAATTCTTCATGCATTAAAAAACAACAACAACAACAACAACAAATGTAACCCAGGTTTTGAATAGCACAAAGAATCCAGTGCAAACATTTGCATTTAACTCTATATTCATTGACACACCAAAACACTTACCTCCAAACCTAATATACACTCACCTAAAGGATTATAAGGAACACCATACTAATACGGTGTTTGACCCCCTTTCGCCTTCAGAACTGTCTTAATTCTACGTGTCATTGATTCAATAAGGTGCTGRAAGCATTCTTTAGAAACATTAGCCCATATTGATAGGAKAGCATCTGGCAAGAAAAGATCCCCCACAACATTACACCACCACCACCAGCCTGCACAGTGGTAACAAGGCATGATGGATCCATGTTCTCATTCTGTTTACGTCAAATTCTGACTCTACCATTTGAATGTCTCAACAGAAATCGAGACTCATCASACCAGGCAACATTTTTCCAGTCTTCAACTGTCCAATTTTGGTGAGCTTGTGCAAATTGTAGCCTCATTTTCCTATTTGTAGTGGAGATGAGTGGTACCCGGTGGGGTCTTCTGCTGTTATTGCCCATCCGTCTCAAGGTTGTGTTTGTTGTGGCTTCACAAATGCTTTGCTGCATACCTCGGATGTAACAAGTGGTTATTTCAGTCAAAGTTGCTCTTCTATCAGTTCGAATCAGTCAGGCCCATTCTCCTCTGACCTCTAGCATCAACAAGGAATTTTCGCCCACAGGACAGCCGCATACTGGATGATTTTCCATTTTCACACCATTCTTTGTAAACCCTAGGAATGGTTGGGCGTGAAAAGCCCAGTAACTGAGCAGATTGTGAAATACTCAGACCAACCTGTCTGGCACCAACAACCACGCCACGCTCAAAATTGCTTAAATCACCTTTCTTTCCCATTCTGACATTCAGTTTGGAGTTCAGGAGATTGTCTTGACCAGGACCACACCCCTAAATGCATTGAAGCAACTGCCATGTGATTGGTTGCTTAGATAATTGCATTAATGAGAAATTGAACTGGTGTTCCTAATAATCCTTTAGGTGAGTGTAAGATACTAGTGAAAATAAATATCACAGTCAGCCTTGCATAGACCCAACAAAACCATTGCATTAAAGATATTAAAGGCTATTGTTGGATGAMACCATGTCAAAAAATTTTCATCCAATAAGGAAGAAGAACAGGGACGCCTACCTATAACTGATCAAATTTCTTCAATAATTCAATAAGGTTGTTAGGCTGCTTGTTAGTTAGGTGTCTTTATTTACTTACAGACTTTCAAAGTAAAACACAAAGCAGTGCCTTAATACAATTTTAAACTTTGATCAAGTTAATATGCATAGCATGATTATAAAAAGTGCTAAAAGAGTTGCAGATATTACCTGCCAATCAATTTTTTCAGATCGGAACAATCTTACACGAACAGAACAAGCTGTTTTATGTATCTGGCCCCAAACTCATGTCTGAAGACAGTCCGGTGGAATTATGCCGTTTGTGCAATTGGTCTTGTGCCTTACCTGTTTAGAGTGATTACCAATGCCCTGAGAAAACCCTGCCTCTAAGAGAACCATATCACATATTTAAATAAATACATCCATCGGTTTACTGTTTCTATTCCACGTATAAATGTAAAACATGATGTTAATATCCCAGAGATTAATCACACAAGCACAAAGATCTTGATCAGAGTTCCAGTGCACCTAAGACAGCAGGAGGAACAGCCCTATAGAGGTGTTAGCAGACAGGTCAGGGAATGTCATTCCTGCTGTAGAGTTTCTCGCCAACTGAAGCTGTGATTGGGTCCATGGGTGAGGGGGAGGATGGGTGGTTCTACCAGCTGCCACACACCAGTGTCTTGCTCTTCACATGCGCATAGACCCAGATATGGAATCTGGTAGGAAAGATTATTAGCATCATTTTGGTTGGAAAATTAATATGGTGTAGATGTCTAATGAAGGCAAGATTTGTCATGACCAAATATTTATCCTAATCCCAATAATCCAAATCCCAATTGGGATAAATTCAAAAGGTTATCAATAGGTACAGAAGAAAAAAGAAAGAAAGAACCACACCTTCCTGACAACTTGGACAAACTCTTTGGCATTATGTGGGGTAAGGCCTTGGAGCTGGCGGGTGCAGCCCTCTAGAGATGAAGCATGGGCCACGATGAGAATGTTGTTTCCTATCAACAAAAACCCAAGCACATTAAGCACTTGCCTGGAGCAGTAATACCATAAACCATTGACGAATGCACACTTATTTAGTGCTCACCCTTATTTTTGCAGTCTGCTAGGATGTCTTTGATCACCCTGTAGCTGCGGCCCATGTAGGTGTCATAGGACTCTGACACATTTAGTTTAGTAATTGGTATATGAGGTCTGTGGATATAGACATATTTCTTCTGATGATTCATGTTTAATTCTGATTAGCAGTTGCATGATATACTGTATAGGTTGAAAAATGACTGTGGTATTAAATAATATTCAGGTGATTTGTCTGTACTTGTATGTTGTGTCAACACTGAGATTGGCAGCAGCAAGGCCCATAGGAGATATCCATGCAGGTAAAGAATTTCCAGAGACCCATTTTGTCCATTCAAATAACCCCGGCTCCACTCGCATCCTCAATTTCCCATCCTGCTTCAAACCTGTACAGGGAAATAGAGAAAGAGGGGGAAAAACACCCCACTGTGCTTTGGAAATGTAGAATTTTTTTTTCTTCCGTGTACAGAAATGTCAAACTCTTGTATTAAGGTATTTAATAAATACAATCAAAATGAGACTTTTCTATCATTTACCATATATAATAGCTTTCATGGATAATTAAAAATATAATTCATCAAATAAAATTAAAAAGTTAGACAATAAATTACATTGTACATTAAAGGTATCATGAGGGTTTAAAACTGGTCATTTTAAGTCAATGATTTAAAGTATTAAAGTAAAACCTATAGTGCCCCCTTAAGAAACAGTATTATGGGATTATCTCCTAAGTGGGTGATGGGCAATTTGGCCTAGTTCTGATGTTCTTTCAGTGAATTGCCATTTTCTTTTAATCAATACAATCCATCTGTTTCACAGGACTCATACTGTATCTTTTACGCTACCAACACTTTTTAATTTTCCTTCTACTTTATTTCCTGCCAAGTCCATGTAATTAAACATTAACCCAATGACAGCTTCTGGTTACAATAGATTGGCTACTCTGAAATAAGTGAATGAATGTGAGTCTGTGTACGTATGCATGCATAGTGCACTGCAATAGACTGGCATCCCATCAGGGAGCACTCGCACTTCATGTCCAGTATTCCTGGATAGATTACAGATCCACTGTGACCCTGAAGTGGTCACTGAAGATGAATAAAATATTTAGTCAATGGATTGGGCTCATTCCAGACTGCTTAAAAAGGTTTTCRCCACATTTCGAATAAGTTTCAGCTTAATTTTTACAGATGAATGAAGACTTACTGAAGTTAATCCTGCTGATAATGCTTTTATAGTACATTATTGATTTGACCTGTATTATAATACGGTTAATTTGGTAACACCGTAATCTAGTAAAAGATGAAAAAAATTGGGCTATATGGACAATTTCGGAAAATTGCTTCTCTTTATTCATTTTTTTACACTGCAATCCCAGATTTACAGACAGGTCTATTAATTCATAATGATTTGGGATAGCTGTTTATATCTGAATATACTGTACATATCATAACAATGGTAACTATTTATTTATTTATTTATTTTGCTTTGTAGGCTTTGTCCTAACGGGAGCATGCAAACGATTAAATTAAGAGGGCTGAAGAATTGAATTCTGGGGAATTTATGCCATTGATGACAMATGAAGCCTACATCTACAATGGCAAAAGCTGCATTATGACTCAGAAAGGATATTTAGTCTACTAATTGAAATCCTAATAATATACAATATRTATGACTACTGTGCAAAAGTCATGAACTACCCCTCAGATCTTTTATATTCTCCTTCCAAATAGACAGACTTTTAATTGTATTTTTTATGTAGTGTTAAGGAATAGTTCCTTCCTGATAGACTATTTTGGCTCTCAGTTTCAATTTCAGTTCCTGTGCCTGACCAGGTTCACAGTGACCTATGAATCATCCAGATATATATATAAAGTAAGGCTTGACCCGGTGAGAAACAGCTCCAGTTTACTGGTGATGCTGGATGCTGAGCGGTTGGAGCAGACGAGAGGAGAAAAGAGGGTGCTAGTGAGGTTGTACACTTTTGTCACTTTGCACCATGTCACAGTCAAGCATTTAATTTTTGAATTTAATATTGAGAAATGAGGGGTGGCTCAAGACGTTTGCACAGTACTGTATTTTAGCAAAGAATTTAACATTTGTTGGATAAAAATAACAGATTATAGAAGGTCAATGAATAGTGATTACTAAATAAACAATTACCTTTGAGAATCTCGTGGGCTGTTTGAACACAGCGGAGACTGGGCGAGCAGTACACAAAGTCAATAGTGGTATTATTCTCCAATAACGCTTCACCTGTGACACACATTCAGACAGCTGAAGTGCATTTCAATTGTTATGGTGTATATAAATGCTAAAAGGTTTCTACATACCGACAGTCTTGGCCTGTATTGCTCCAAACACTGTAATAGGAGCGTCCATGTCATAATCTCGGTTTCCACCCCAAGCAGGTAGAAAAGGGGGCATGTTCAGGTTACTTCGCACATATCTGCCTGCAGAAAGACCAAATTACACTGAACTCACTCGTCAATGTGTTTGCGTGAGAAAATGAGAAAGTGTTCGTTTGAGTGGTATAGGGATCACTACCTTTGGCATCGGAGCACTGTGAGAGCCAGTGTTTCCCAAACACCACATCCATCCTCTCTCCATGACGACATATAAACAGGGTTCTTTTAGGTGACTGAGAGCGACTGTTAACTCTGAGTACCTGTACCAACACAAAGCATTCTATAGTCTAATACACAGCTTTCCTTCTTTGTATGAGCTTTCTTAATCTAAAAAATATGAACTTAATAAGAACATGCAAAAAACTATTAAATTACTGTTTGTGTATAGCAAAAAATGCATTAAACACCATAATTATCCTGTTAACTGATAGTAARTGATATTCCTTTGAAAATAGCACCTGCATAGGTTGGCAGACCACATTCATAATAGATGAGTCTCCAGCTTTTGTGTTATCTAGGCACTGAATGCTGAGCAGCCCATCCAGTGTTCTGCTCTCTTTGTTGCTTTTTTCTGAAGGTAAGGCACTGAAGAATGAGTGCGACCTGTGTATAATGAAAACAGTAACCTTCTTATGATGCTTAAACATGGGACAATACTATAACTGCGAAAAAGTCTTTGAATAAGAGATTATGTTCAGATCTTTTTCACTTTGATAAAATAATGACGGATTTATATATGACACAAAGACATCCAGGGACCCAGGGTCAATCTTAAGCTCGATTTGCAGTACTGTCTGTTACTAATTTCTGTGCATATTCTCCCCATGGTGGATTTCATATGGGTTCAGCCAAAAACATGCCACTAGGTGGATTGGCTACACTGAACTTTCCAAAGTATGTGAATGTGTCTTACATCATGCCTAGATTCCGAGTGTTGAACATGCTTACCCATGGAAGACCCAGGTGTCGCACTCGTCAGCCCGATTAATATAATTTTCAGGTAGTAGCCCTGAAAGCCCCGTGCTTAGAGAAGTGCCATACACCCATCCCTCACTGGTGCTCATATGCTCCACTGTAGAGGTGAAGATAAAGTCGCCTGGTACCAGCTCCAACTCATCTTCATTCTGAGGAATGTATGGGTACATCACCTTCAGAGTCTGAAAAAACACAGAGAAGAGTTTAGACACATGCATATTTTGTTCCAAGACATGAAGTACAGTATGTCAGTTATTTTGCCGTGAATTGCGTAGGCCTAAGCTGGGTCTAATAAAACCAGAATAATTCAAGCGGTCATTGAGCAATCCTTCAGTCAGGATTACTCTCCAAAACCTACCTCATGATTTGCAAATCGAATGTCCCGCGAGAAGAGAACAGCAAGCCAATCACAGCTGAGCTTGACTTCAATTCCTCTTGCCAATTTCTCCAAGGAAGCCAAATGGCTGCTTGGAAAGTTGTAGGCTAGAGTCACATGCAACTGTTTCTTATGTGGTTCCACTTGTACATCTATGAGATGATGAGAACTTTCCATTAGCTCACATTCTTTCAAGCTCGTTTCCTTTTGAAAAGTTTGAGGTTGTACAGAGATCATTTAAATCAGTTAACAGTTCATTATTGTGATRGATCAAAGTGCTCTCATTTACAATGAGAAGTAATATGATTATATGTTTTGTAAGCAGCTAAATTTTAAATAGAAAAAAAATTGTAACTGGCCAAGAGGAGAAACAGTGGAAAATCTCTGTATACACAAAAAAAAAAGAAAAAAAAAAAAAACCTTTATAATGTATTTTAATTAAACTAGCAGTATACATAGAGGTGAGTCTGTGATATTGGGCAGATTCAACAATTAATGCCATAAATAAAAGGTATTCTGTTTTTAAATTCAATTAAATTCAATTTTATTAACACTGTACTGAATAGTTCTTTTAACAATAGTCATCGTCTCAAAGCAGCGTCACAAAATAAAAATAAAATATATGGAAGTGTGTCTGAGTGAGAAAAATGTGTCTAGATAATAATGAGATTGTCCCTGATGAGCAAGCCAAGGGTGCCGGCTACAGTGGCAAAGGAAAAACTCCCTGAGATGGCAATAGGAAGAAGCCTTGAGAGGAACCAGACTCAACAGGGAACCCATCCTCATTTGAGTGATAATGAATAGTAGAGATTATATAACAATGTGTATTATGCAGCTGGAAGTTCAATATAACAGAAGTCATTTAAATGAAATACTTATCATATCATATAAATATTAAGTCTAGACCGCTCTTAAGTCTAATCAGTTACTCTTTACACCACTAGTTTTACCTGCTTTCGAGGCAGCCTCTGCAGCAAAGTCAAAAGCAAACTTCTTCAGGGTCTCAGCCACCTGTTCCTCGACAAAGAGGCCAATAAAATTGGAAGAGGTATAGAGCTCTAAGGGCAAAGGGCTAGGAAAGCGGCCTCTCCACTGATTAACTGTGGACTGCAACGCCCCACACAGAGCTTCCACCTTACTGTCTGCACACTAGGAAAGAGAAAAACATGATCAATAAGATAACAATATGAGCTAATTGTAGAGTTCAACCACTCAAACTAACACCAGTAAACTATGATGATAAAAATGACCATTATACATATGTTATTCCAGCAGCACATATTAATGTATAGAAATGTTTATTTTTGTTTTAATAATTGGAATGAAATTTTTTTSTCAGAAATTCTGTGCTGGTCTAGGGCAAGAAATGTAGTAGGAACATGGGTCCAAGATAATGACTCTTCCACATCAAAGCATTTAYACTGTATGTATGTAATTTCAGTTTGTTGTACAGTATGAAACGATTGGTGTCGTTTTGGTGTTATGTGGTGATTTYATAGGTAATTTATGTGTTAAAGAAATGTCAATTTATCTTCTGTTATGTACTGTATACAGTATGGTATATGTCTAAAGAATAAAAAATAAAGAAGATCCTTTGGGTAAGCCAAGTTGTGAAAAAAAAAAACTTTTCTACACTGAGAAGGAGGTCAGAAAAAATTCAGAGAACCCAGAGGGGACCCACACAGACATTGTGAAAAGCTGAGCATCAACACTAAGAGTCTGGAGTTACCCACTGTCCACCATGCCCAATAATATTGATAAAGCATGGACTACATATTATCTTAAAGAAAAGGTAGGAACATACACTACCAAAAAAAAAAAAAGCTCACCATAAAGAATTGACAGAGTGTGATGTGAGGAAATATGTTGTGGGCTTTGTTCTTGCCACAGGTGAGGCGTGACTGCTGCCAGAAGTGAGAGAGCTGGTTCTGAAGAGGGCCACTGGGCCGTAGGTATAGTACATACTCTCTGGGTAAGGGGTCGTCCAGAAAAGGGTCATCTACATGGGAGAAAAGCCTACAGAGAGGAGCTTGATAGGTCACATATCTCATACATGATTGTATTTTTACAATATAGCACAAAGAATTATGTTAYATTGCTATAAATAGCCCAAAGACTTTTAATTACTTCACTCATATTAAATAACTACACATTCACACACTCATGCCTAGGGACAATTTAGATTTGCTGACTAGCCTACTGCCATTTTTATGAGAAACCATATATAGAAGAATGGCTTCCACTCTGCATAAGAGCAATCCAGGCCAATGTCATTTACTTTAAATAAATCCCTGTAAACTGCAGTACTCTAAGCTCTACAGCTCCAAATAATTTTCTTCCTGCTATTTTTAATTGGCTAGACATATGGCTACCCCTTGGAAAGAACTTCATATGCAATGAACCACAAAATTCCAGAAAATTTTCTTTAAAGAGAGCATGGAAAGGTATCAAAAGCATTAACGGTCATGCATGGTAATTAGCTTATGAATAATACATACAGTATATTTAAAAAAAAATTAGAAGTCATTATTACATGACAAAACAATGGTAGAATTAAAAAAAAATATGTACAAAAATACGTTATGAGGGGAATTCAAGTCAAACAAGGACTTTTGAATAACTACAGTATACATAGTTATGAGAATATAAACGTCCTGCTTCATGTATGAAATGCTGGCCTCCCAGGAACTCCTTCAAAGGMCTCATACATGTGGAAATGGCTTGGAGCGAGGTCAGGACTGTACAGGGGACGTCGCAATTACTCCGCTGAGTTCCTCTAATGTGCAAGTGATGTTGGCGAATGATTGTGTGTACATTTCCCAGACAGATGCATTTCTTTTGCAAGTGGGCGACAAGTTATCTCTTGATTTTCAAGCGCTCCAACTACAGTGGGCTCCAAGCCACCTTGGCTTGGATTGTCAGTCATGAACATATGGCCTTCTTTAAAAGTTTTGCACCATTCAAATGTTTTATTCTTTACTGTCGCCAAGAGTTTCATCACATTACTGTGATTCTGTAAATGTCATTCACAAAAAAAAAAATATATATATATATCACAAGTCCTAGTTTGATTTGAACACCCTTGTATTTTGATTCAGGCTGCCAAGACAATTATTTAGGCATTTCAATTGCTGTAAACATTATAACCACATATTGCTTTTACAGTGCAAGCTTCAGAATGGTTCACGCTTGCAAGAAACGGAGTACAGCATATTTCACTCAGGATCGTTAAGTGATATTTAAGTGAGGTAAAATATATATTTAATAATGTTTAAATGAAGAGCAAAAAAACTCAACATTCAAACATGATAAAAAATATATTTTTGTCCTAATGTAAATACAACAAAACAGGTACAGTATTTGCCAGGCTTTTTTAATTAATACAGTATTGTGCAGTTATCTTACGGAAGGTATATGACATGGCACAAACACAGTATTACCAGTAGGAGGCAGCAGAACACAGTGGGAAGGAACCAAATTTGGGGGTTGCATAGAGTTTTTTTTTCTTACAACATTAAGGAAATGAAAAGAGGTCTTACCAGTCACATGCAAGTTGTACGTTCCTGCCTCCTGTAGAAACCAGTGCCTTTAACCTGCAATCAGCATAAAAGAAGAGAAGCATTCATCTTTCATTCTAATACAATGTGCAACCTGTTTTTTTCTTCTTCTCTCTTTTCATTTCTTTATGTGCATGGTGGAACAATATTGATTTCCTACATTCATTTTGTCCTCCACCACATTAACTGTAACCCCTTTAAAGAGTGCAATGGAAAATATGAAACATATATTGATGTTTCTTTAACATATTGCAACAGTGTCTCTTTTTCTTGTTGCACATGGCTTATCATAGGAGGGGTTCGTGCTTGAGCTGACTAAAACCGTGTGGGCGGACATGAAGCTACAGAGCCAAGAAGTGATACTCTGTGTTCCATGATGTGACTCACAATCAAAGACATGACATACTGGGGCTTGTATACAATACAGTGTATTAACGTGACAAAATGGAGAACGTTTGACAGAGAGATCTGTATGATGGATAAAACTCCTCTCTGATGCTTTCGCAAGAGTGTGTGGAAACTGTAAAGCTACGTCTGTGGGAGAGAACATGAGTATACTGGTCCCTGGTATATTAAGAGTTTAAAAATAATAGAACTGCAAATTGTCGTTCTCGGACACTTATTAAAAGTGAAATCATATCAACTTTTAGTAGAAGTTCACTGTACCTAATACTGGCTACTATGTTTCGCATAGTAATATGCTCCTCCATACCATGGAAAAATAAAGTTGACAGTAGCACAATTAAGTTGAACTAAGAGTTTTCAGTATTCTTTAGCAGCACCACAAAAATATGCCCTATATTCATATCAGGGCATAGTTTTTATGCGTGTTCCTCTTCTTACCTCAACTACATCTGCCTGAATTGMCTTGTACCCAACAGGGACTTGTTTCGTGGTGGATTTTGTATATCTGGGATAATTAATGCCGTCTGACCTGACGCGTACTCGCTAATGAGATAATTAGCAAAGACGAATCATTAGAAAGTGTGTCAAATCCATTGCCTCGGTAAAATAGCAAGGGAATGAGTATTACAGCGTATTTTTAGCTGGATTTTGATCCTTTTTTTTGTAATGCTTTACATTAGTTC
>QMIH01000446.1:99219-118439 GCA_003987875.1 Clarias batrachus | reverse complement strand
GCATAATGTTACATAAGGGAATAAGGAACGTGTTATGTAAATATTGTAGTGTATCTAGACTGCCTAGCCAAAAATAACCATTGTTTTATAAGGGTCAAATTACTATCCCGTATTAAGCAAGGGAAACATTAAAATGACTTGAATTAGGTTGTGAACATTGGCATTATTAAAACCTGGAAAGATAGAGCTGAACCCTGAACTTCACAATATGTCGAATTCACAATTTGTTAGGTTGCATCAAAAAGAAATGAACATCAAAACTAGAAATCAAAACTATTTTCAAGTGCAAGTAAGAGCATTTCCACACACAATGTGRTGAGAACCACATGTTAATGACTAATCAGGAAAAAAAGGTTTCAGTTTRCAAGGGAGCGTAAAAATTGGACAATGAGAAAAGGTCATGTGGTCTGAAGAATCCAGATTTGCCCTATTCRAGCGCAATGTRTGTGTCAAGGCAAGATGGTCATGTCTAGCCTCAACAAAGTTATATGGCAAAGAAATGTCAGCTGACTACCTGAACATGCAAAATGACCAGCTTATTCTATTAGGTGATTCTTCCTTGATGACATTTGGGTTGGGTATCATTTGTTTATTTATTTTTACGATACCGGTGTAAAGTGGATGCTTTTAAAAAGGTACCAGTGAAAAAAAAAGAAGGTGGATAACATTAAGTAATGATTGTTTTACATTTACAATATATTGAAAGTTTAAAGTATACATAAATATCAGTAAATACAAAACAACAAATTTACATACCTAATGCAACTAGAACAATTCAACACCAGTAGCAGCAAAGTAGTTGTTTTTTCCTGGTATGCTGCAAACCAGMTTAAAATTTAAAAAATTTTTCGCAGAAATATGATCATATTTATTTTATCTGGCAAAAGACGACTACATGGTACATCCATGGTGTTTCCCCCTTTACATGCAATTGTTGAAAGACATTTATTGCATGTCACGGTGTCTGAATCCTTTGTTGTGAAATACAGCCACACTTTAAAACCTTTAGCTTTAAGCATTTTAATTTAAGAATGTTTTGCTTAGCGAGCTAACGCTACCTGYTGCCGTCAGAGCAACTAATTACTGCATTCATGATCTCAATTCTGAGTTTTGCATTAAATGTGAAAACAACATGGGCATTCGTGTTACTACAAAGGTCAGTTAAAATTGTATTATTAGACTTTTCCGACTCGTGTTCACATGCATTTCTCAGACGGGAAATKATCTAAAGGCAGTCAAATAAATTATGTGAAGTGTATTATAAGAAGTGTGTTCTTCTTCTTCCTTTTTTGTCTAGGTAGCAGTAGAACCAACAACACTGAATACGATTGTAAAAATGTTTTTTAAGTCTGCTGCACAGCAAGCACTTGCCTTCCAGTCTGTATACTATTAGTATGTTAATGTTACCCATAGCGTGACTGTATTAAAACCTCATGACTATGATACAGGTGTCCAGAAAGATCTTGTGGTGGCTTTATTAACTATTGAAGTGAAACCCCACAGCTAGAGCTTCCCGTTAAAGTTACAGTTTCCAAATGCCTCTGCGACACTAAACTGTAGAGTGAGGCGATTCTTCAGAAATTGCCCATCCAGAGACCTTTAACCTAGTACAGAATAAAGTCTTCACAGTCTTTGAACAGAATCTATTCTGTTTTGTTTGTGCTATCGAAAAACACCACAGTGGCCCATGGAAGGTAGTGGTGTCACATGAATGTAATAAAAGCAGTGGTTTGTTACTTTTCATATAACTAAATTAAGAAATGCATGCAAAAAGGCAACAAGTCACATTTTCCCTTAATCAAATGCAGATGGGTATATGACAAGCATCTTGTTTAAATGCACAACTACCAGAAGTTGATTTTAAGCCTGAGGTTTCATCATGCTACTCATTACATCAGTAAGTTGTCTTCTATATGTACACCACAGTGGTGAGCTAACCATAATGCACAGAAAGGCCACACTTCCTGATTACTTTGAGAACACTCATGCCTTACTCACACCAAACACAGAAATGAGAGATCAGTTATAAGGCACGCAAAACTACGGTAAACACGTTTAAGGGGTCATGCTCATTCTCTAATCACTGGTGCAAAGATAATACACTGATTTTAATAAAAAAATTATTATATAGTAGTAATAATTCACTTGAGTAAATGTAAAATGCATGATCAAACAAATTCAAGTTAAAGTAAATTAGTTTTTTATATCTTTTCAAATGCATATAATGCATTTTAATTTAAACAATTAMGGTAAATAACCATTTAAGMAAATAAAAAATTATTTGTCTAGCTAGACCTAGCTAGAGMTAGCAAGGTCATTTAACCTTATACATGTTTCTAACGACACAGTTGGTCGTCTAACAAAGATGCCTTTATACGATGTCCTGAGGTATACRCATAGCCTGTAGCAGCACTTAGATATATATAACACAGAATAAAAATAAGTTCCAAACATTGAAGTTACATCTTAAGTTTAATTTAAAAAATCTTCATACAGTACAGCTTCAAATATCAGCCTKGTAGTGTAGGGTTGCCATCTGTCCCAGTTTTCCCAGAAATGTCCCTTTTTCAACCATGTGTCCCAGAAAACACAAAAATTATCTGTAACATTGTAACCATCCACCTAATATTTATTAGATCCTGCTTTTGCCACCAAAACAGCCCTTTGAGGCATGAACTCCTCTACACCTAGAAGGTTTTCTGTGGTGTACTGTATGGTACCATTAGTACAGCAGATTCTTTAAGTCCTGTAAATGGTCAGGTGGTGTCTCCATGGATCAGACTTTTTATTCAGCACCTCCCACAGATTTTCAAGTAGATTAAGATCGGGAGAATTTGGCAGTATTTAAGAGTTTAACATAAACTGCAAAAATGTACCGGTAAGTCCTTGGGTAACAGACCTGTATAAATCTTTTACTTTTTTACAATTATTACCTAATTTTAACTTTATGTATTCTGGTAAATCTAATATAAACTGATCAGCCATAACGTTGTCAAAACAATGACAGTTAAAGTGAATAACACTGATTATCTCCATGTTGGGGAAAAAAAAAGGTAAGTTATAAGAATTTGTCGAACTTTGACAAGGGACAAATTGAGATGGATACAATGGACTGGTCCAAAGTCCAAAACTCCAAACCCCAAAACTGCGGAATATCCCAAGTCTCCAGTGGCCCAGAGACCATTTAGGTGCCCTTGCTGACCACTGAGTATTAGAAATGGAACACAGAGCAATGGAAGAAGGTGGACTGGTCTAATGAATCRTGCTTGTGGGTGGGTTGTGGATATGGTGTGTGTCAGTTTCCTGGAGAAGAGATGTTTCCAAGATGCCCTATGGGAAGAAGGCAAGCCAATGGGTACAGTGAGATTTTTTGTGCAATTTTCTGCTGGGATGTTTCTTTGACACGCGCCATATACCTATTTATTGCTGCTGACAAACCCCTTCATGGATAACATATTTCTTGATGGCAGTAGCCCCTTTAAGCAGAATAGTCTATACTTCAAGAATGGTTTGAGGAAATGCAACAAAGTGGTGGATTGGCCTCCACAAATTTGATAACATAATTATCAATTACTTTCTCATAAGAATTTAAGCATAAGCATAAGCATAAATTGGGCCAGGGATGCTCACCTGTTTCCACTGTCAGACACTGCTGGTGTCTAAACACTTKGGTGTATGGACTTTTGGTAGAAAATAAAATTTTTCTTCTYCTGTTTTGACTGAGATTTTAAATTAATTAACTAATATTGTYGTTAAATTGATTACGATGCATTTACATTCTGTAATCGTGATTTAAAAAAGTAACAAAGTTAAAWGAAAAGAAATATGGTTTAATTATACTCAAATGAAATGACCAAAGGACCAGCTTATCAAAATTGTGCACAGGAGTATTGCAGCTGTAAATCTGAAAATGATTTAAGACATATAAAGAGGAATAAACCTTCAGCAAAAAATCTTATCTACAGTACATGTATGATATAAACAGTAAGTATTATTATTATTATGAACAGTATTATTCTAAGGGGGTCTTCTGTAGTAATACTTCTGAAATGAGCACTGTTAGTGAAACAGTTTCCACTCTTAAACAACAAAGTAACCACAAATGTGGGGAGAAAAAATTATGAATTTCCGTTAGTATAAAAAAAAAAATCTAAAAAGTCTGTGATCAGCAAATGCCCTCATGAAAAAAAAAAAAAAAAACATCCGTTTCTGACTATCAACATGGAATAAAAGATCACTGTGTGCTGAGTTATGCATCATATTTATGTTCACGCAAGGGTGTAAAAATGTTAAAGTTTATGAACTGTAATTATTCTTATCCTCACGTTCGTTTGTTTGTTTATTTGTTTTTTACACACAGTACTCAGTACAGCTTGACTTTATACCATACACTCATAAAATTATTTAGAATTACACCATCAGTGTCACCCGGATGAGGTTTCTTTATTTTGTCACCTCAGGGTGTGTTCCTTGCCTCTGTCACTTCTGGCATGATTATAGGGCATTCATTTCAATTTTAGATCCAGATTTTTGTAAAGCTTCTTCATGGTAATGGTTTTTGGTAAAGTCACCAAACGAGTAAAAAGTGAATTAAACTGAATTTAATTGAAATGAGTTTAGCAACATTAAAAATAGACAAGTCCATCCAGTCATTTAGCGTTAAAAATCTGTGTTAGCATAATTCACATTTGCCTGAGTCTTACCCTAACCTCAGACACTAAGGGAGTAGGGAGTGGGCGCATGTAGCGTTTATTTATTTATTTTATTATACAGATTTGAATATGAGCTGCTTTTAAGTATTTAAAAGAGTAAAAGATAAAAATAACTAGAGATTTTAGGTTAAGCAGACAACCAACTTTTCCAGTAACAAAGACTTCTGCTAACATTTTTACACCCCAAGTCAGATTTTAAAGAAGGGGCAGGAAAAACCTCTCATGATGAAAAATGTTTATAATTTATGTTTTAAATTCATATTAAAGTAATTAACAACAACAAGCACGATTTACGATGTGCATTTGCTATTTAGCACATGTTAGCTCATTTACTTAAACTTGCTTTCTTATATTATTCAAGCTACAATATTTAAACAAGAGTAAGGAAGGAAACCAAAAATAATAGAAGAGCCTTTACGGCCTTGGGGGCAAAGTTTTACACACAGTGGCGCATAGTTTTTACAGTAAAAGATCCACTCAAAGAGTCTAAAAAAAAAAATACATCAATTATTTACTCTTTACATGGAGTTGCTTCAAAAACTAAACAGAATTTCATAGTTAGTATAGAATTTGACCGAAATGAACGCCTATCATGACCAGAACCTGGCTGAACAGATGGTTGGAGACCTTCACATAATTTGTCTCCATATGCAGGACTCATAACAACGATGATATACAGATGGAGCACATGAAGACATTTTCAATCCATATGCAAGCCTCCTGTGAACCAAAACCACATGATTAAATTACTGCAATTGCACTGTGCATCTGTGCATCAAAGTGTTATTGTTTTAGACTTAACAAGGTGACATTTTATTCATATTTAACTAATTTAGCATCATCTGTTGGAAACTAGGCCTAACTGTTTGTTGTACACATGGCTTTTTACATATTCCAGTATGCCATTAGAGCTTGCTGACCTTCACCCTGCGTTTACGTTTTTTTCCACCCCCACACAGCTGTCCATACAGGCACTAGCACACAAGCACATCTTCTCCATGCTACGCTTCAGAAAGGAAATCTCTCGGCATTAGGCGCAGCATCCTTATGTTTCCTGTTTACAGTGATGATTTGTGATAAATTAAAGAGCAGTTCTATTCATAACCATCACTGTACACCAGGATTATATGTTATTTTTGCCTATACAGTAAAAAAGTATTAAGACAATAGTGAAATTTAATGATTTGGTTAGATTCTGAAATGTATTCAATGATGGATAAGAATAAATGCTCAAGATAATAAGAATAATTTGTTATTTTATTTAATGAAATGTCTAAACAACAACCAATATTCAGTATGAAGTCCTTTACTCTTCAAAACCCTCCTGGACCACGCTGGGCATAGAGTCAAGAATATGTCTACAGTGCTCTGGTGTCAGTTGGTCAATCCATCTCTTGCTGAAGTCCATGTATACATTTTTTTCTATAGAAGTTCACAATTTACTTGAGAATTTCCTAGTTTTAGTTATTTTTGTGCAGTGTTGGACACCCCGGCTTCAGAAAGTCCTGCCACATCCATTATTATTCCATTCATTATCTAAACCGGCTGATTCTAATTAGCACAATTCTTCAGCCAGGTAGCCGAGAACTAATTCATATCGTGCACAGGGAGAAATATTATACATRGCATATGTTGACTTAATACATATGGCCGTCACTGTACATCTTTTGTATTTCATGTTCATCAAGAGAGGCAAAATACACAATCTACAAATAACTTTTTATTTCCTCTAACTGTTCTATGAAGTCATCTCTGAAGATCTATCAAGATAATCTTCTCAGCAAACATCCATTCACAGGTACTAACCATACAATCCGAAAGACTGTGCAGTTCTGCAATATGACTATATTTGCTCTCTGCACTAATAATACTTGACCATTAGCACCAGCTATGTTTATTAAAAAAAAACTAATAGCAAGCTTCTTTTCTTCCATTTCTGGACACAGAATTTATTATACTGGCATCTTGTGGCAGTAGAGTTCCATCAAAAGCAAACAAAAGCCAAATTGTGCCGAWKGGGTTTCCCTTCATACAGTAACTGTAAAAAGAGCTTATTGTATGTTTGTACTGGAAAAGTACAGCAGTGTTCAGAATATGATTTTATTTAAGTACATATCTGAATTGATCGACTACCATGCTAAGACTGTGGAGCAAGGAGTTTATAGTTCGTCAATATTACAAAAGTTAGATTTGAAAATAATACACAATTGTTCAGGAATCAGGCATCATTACCACATTTTAATTTCTAATAAAATATATTGAGTTGCATTTCTAAATTCAGCATGTGTGGGCAACATGGTTACTGCATTCCTTTTGCTTGGCAGATCGACACAAATTGGATCTTCTCACAGCTATAGTTCTTATAATAGTTTATGGAATTTGCCAAGGAACATGCCAAAAGGTCTTAAAAGTAAAAAAAGAAAGAAAGAAAGAAAGAAAATGAAAAAAGGAGGAGAAGAAAAATAGAAGATCCATTACGTTCTTCAGAAGCTCTGCTCAGGGGGATAGTAGTGTGACAAGATGTCCTCTAAGATACAAAAGATTACTACAAGTCTTTCCATTTAGAAATGGACATGTTGTCGATTGCATCACTATTTAAAAGCCCAAATGTCCAAACAAGAATTTAAAACACTCTGTATCCATCTGACTGAGAGCATGAATCTCCCCGAGCTTGAGAGTGAGGCTCTGTAGCAGCACGTTGGAAGGACACTGACTTTTGGATGCACGTTCTTTATTTGGCAAGTGCACAAAAGACACAGATGGTGGACTCACTACTGAGAGGATACCCACACAAACTCTGGTGAATACATTCTCTACAATGATGGCGGTGAAGCAAACTACAAAAAAAAAAAAAAAGGCAGAGTGTATGCCTTCACCAGAGCTTGTCAGTGCATTTCAGTGGTTTTTTCTAACATTGCTAAAATTGTCTCAGTAGCTTCTGCTGTCAGAGTGTAGTGCTGCATCAGATTCTGTTATTCTCAGAACATGAGTTTGCATATGATGGAGCAGTGGCAGCAATGAGACTAGTCCAAACACATTCCCATTGGCTTAAGTACAGCTCATGAAACAACAGCTGCTATGTCTGCCAAACATGAGCTCGAATCAGGAATTGAGTGAGGGAACAAGAGGAGCACAGCTGTCTGTCCAAAAGCATGAACCACACCACCTGCAAGCACAACTGCAAGTGCTGCCCAGCCTACAGCTGGGCTCAAACAAGATGTCTTCAAAAGGCCAGGGTATACCGTTTAGTTCCTCAGAAATGATAACAGTCAGACCTGAAGAAACACATCAATGATATGCTCACTGAATGAAATTATAGCACAGTAGAGTGAGCTATTTAAACTGCTGTGAGTATCATTTTATATGATGGAAACTAACAGTAACAACCCAACTAAACCATAATGACACAGCATGGTCTCAATGTCACTCTGCTTGTAGGAAACTGTTAGCCTCTGATGCACGCGATATGGAAACAGGTAGAAGATTTTACTTTGATACCGCATAAATCGAGGTATAAAAAGTATGTAGTATATATTTATAATCAAACAGCTAATGAGATTTAAGATAGATTAAATGTAAAGGAGATGAATGAATAAGGTTTGATGCAACGTTTTACAGTATATTGTATGTGTATGTGCCCAGTGACGGTCCAGGGTGTACCCCTACGCCTCCTGGGATAGACTCCAGGTCCCCCTGAATACAGGATTAAGTGGCGAGTAAGTGAGTAACGTTATATTCGGTCTGTATTTTGGTGGATTCTACAGTTAAGACATTTAATAATAAATTATGAAAAAGACTGAATTCAGTTTCAGATTTAGTGTTGTACAACCCCTGATGCTTTTAACTGTTTAAGTTTGAACCATTTTAGGAAGCTAAGAACCCTTGACTTTACRAAGAAACTATAAAGGGTTGTACAATGTATAGTTTAAAGAAACCAACCAAAGGAGAGTCCTTTTGCTTTAAACCCATGAGTCAGAGATTACAGGGAGGCGTTCTGGTCAGAAAACAACCAGATCATAGCTGTCTTTAAAACCAGCTGCAAGGCTTTAGACTCCCACACATGGTAAATATGCTTGTGTCAAAAGAAGATTGAAAGACAACACCTTGTGACTTGTGAACATCGGTCATGGGGTGATGAGCACAGATGCTATCTACCCTTGTGTTTCCACTCTACAGAGCATCCATTTAGTTATTAAGAATACAGTGACACTTCTGAATGTGTCTCATCAAAAWGTTCTCTTAAACAAATATGGTACATTCCCTTTTCATTTGGGAGAACAATAAAATGGGCCAATATTTCAAAAATAAGATGGTGATAAGTGGTATTAATAACCTCCATGGTAAAGCTCAAATGAGAACTTCTCTATGAAACATTAAATATGTTTACGATGGTATTGTTTGTGATATGAGGAGTTATCAAATTAGTAGTAACTTTATTTACAGATAAAATTGCTAACTCGAACCTCTGAAATAAGTGGTCGTCCACCACGCTGCTCTCATAAGGCTGCACAGTGGTCCTTAACAGAGGAAAAAGAAATTCAACACTCTCACTTTAAGCTCCTAAAAGCAGAGGAGCACTTTTCTACTCACCATATTCCAACAATGTTCAATATCATATAATGAAAAATCCAATATAGAATATTATACTGTTAGTTCAGTCCAGTTATTGGGTGAGAGAATGAGAGGCAACAGGTKATATAGAGTATAAAAGCACTGGGACATTTAACTATGTAACTATGCATCGCTCTACGGTACGGTACTAATGCAAACTATAAAACTAACAAGTTTCTATCTTCCCTTTCTAACCCCCAATCATGAGCACTACTTGGCATGTGGAGCAAGCAATTGTACACCCTATATAGCACTCTAGCTTGTCATATTACGCTATTTGGGAGTCAACCCTGGAACCTGGAAGTAGCTCATATTCTAAAACAGAATTAGTGAAAACCTTACAAGATTCACAGTACTGTCCACCACMTCCAGGGTTTATTCTCCTTACATTTCGGCTACATACTGTAGTACCGGTGGGACAAAACTACTTTCACCGCTGTTAATTACACTAACTCGGTCACGATACATATACTGTAATTAATGGTCCCAGTGTTTTTTTCCACCACTGTTGGCAAAACATGATAACTTGTTTAAAAAATCAATAAATCATAATCTTGCTAATAAATGGCATTTGTAGAACTGCAGAGCCCAAGGTCATGTTGTTGTACTGAATACCAGCACGGCTGTGATATCTTCAGCACTCGTACTGCTCCCTCTTGCTTACAACTACAACCCAGCCGTGCTGATATTCAGTAGAACGGCACTTCCTCTATTCTGATATTGCTTAAGTATATACCCCTACTTGTTAAGATGAGATTAGCAATGATATGTGTATTAACATCACATGTAGAAGGTCACAGATGAGAGAGCTGGACAGAATAAAGGACCGAAGTACTAATGCATTGTGGGTAACTGTTAGCTAATATGATAGACAAACATGTCAAAAGAAGTAAAAAAAAAATAAAAAATTCATTTTATTAAAAATAAATCCGGAAAAGCTTTGAAGCTTTTAATTCTAAAAATAAATGTGTCTTATCTTGAGGTCGTGTGTAAAAGCTAGTGCCCTGTCTATTAAATTCTATGTTTTTGTACAAAAACATCATAAAAGTATAGAGAAAGTAGTGTAGAAAATTGTATTAGGCAAATTTATGTAACAAAATAAAGCCAAATATTGTAAAAATCATGCGGGCAATACTAAGTACTCCCTTGTAAATCCACCTTTAGCAGCAAGATCTTGAAGTAATAGTTTCCTGTGTGACTTTATCAGTCTCTCACATCGGTTTGGTACATTCTTCTTGAAACACTGCTCCAGTACATTGAGGTTTTTGGGCATTTTCTTATGCACATCTCTGTTAAGGTAATGCCACATCACTTCAGTTAGATTGACGTCTGGACTTTGACTAGGCCATTCCAAAACCTTGTTTCTTTTATTTTTCAGCCATTCTGACATAGATTTACTGCTGTGCTTCAGATCACTGGCGCATGACCCAATTTCAACCAAGCTTAAGCTGTTCTACAGACGGCCTCACATTTGCCTCTAGAATACTCTGCTACACGGAGGAGTTCCTGCACAACTCAATGACTGCAAGGTGACCTGGTCGTGTGGCAACAAAATCCAACCCAAATCATCACCCCCCCTCTCACCGTGCTTGACAGTGTGTATAAAGTGTTTCAGCTGAAATATTGTTTGGTTTTCCCTAAACATGGTGCTGGGCATTAAGGCTGAACAACTCTGTGGTCTCATTTGTCCATAGGGCATTGTTATAGAAGACTTGAGGTTTGTTCACATGCAATTTTGCAAAGCTCAGTCGTACGTCCATGTTCTTTTCAGACAGAAGAGGCTTTGTGCTGGCAACCCTTCCAAGCATACCGTACTCGTTCTATCCGTACACTGCATGCTCTGACCTTGTGGTGAATGTGAGCATTCCTGGGAAGATTGGCAGCTGTCTTGAATGCTTTCCACTTGTGAATAATCTTTCTCACTGTAGAATGTTGAACTCCAAATTGTTTGTAAATGGTTGTATAACCTTTTCCAGGCTTTCTCTCTTGGCATTGTGTTAACACACACCTGAATGCTCCAGCCTGACAAACTGACAAAATATTCCACTTTTACAGTATATAAGTCTGCATACCTGCTGATGATCAATTCATCAAGGGATGATGATTAGCAACTTACTCTCTTAAGTGAAAGCAGTAAGGGGGTATGTTCATGTTTTTTTGGCTTAATTTGTATTAAGTAAATAATGGAATGGTGAAAAAAGTTATATGATGTTGTTCCTCTAAAGTTGTATTTGTCTAATGCTAAAACCTGCCACAACTGGATAATTTTTATTACATTAATACATAAAAAAATATACATATAAAAGAGAGGCACTAACTTTTAACACATACATGGACTGCAAACACAATGGGCGTATTCCCAGAGGAATAAGAACACATTCTTTTTCTTCAGCAAAAAGTCACATATACTTTTTCTTATCTGCTTCCTGATATTTAGGATCAGAGGAACTTTGTATAAGGCAAAATTTCCTGGGCTAAAGCTAAAAACTTTGAGGTAATGTCTATCATGATCATTTGTACAATGCAAAAAGATTTGCACTGAAGGGCATTAGAAATCATGAAGCATTTACAGACACATCTTAAAAGGATGAGTTGGCATGGGTTTAAAAGTAATAAAGAAAAAACGAAAGGTCCAAACACTACTGCAGTGACCGTGGCAATATGATCCTATTTTTTTTTAAGCGTAATTCATTTCACAACTAAAACTCCTTCTGTGCTGAATTTCCATTAGTCCAGTGGGTAGAGTCAGACCTGATGTGTGAGATCCACTCATAATATCTTTCCATTGTTCTAAGTCAAATACGTTTTTTTTTTTCCTCCCTTTAATTTTTTTTTCCTTCAGCAGTCTGATCTAATTATGCATCGCACCACACGGAAGTTCAATGGTTGACATACTACTCAAACATTCGCATGGTCTTTATTTTGCTAACCTTTCACTTTTGCCTGCTTAAAACATGAAAGTTCTGACCATGAAACATTTGCTAACCTCTTTTTCTGCTCTCTGCAAAGAGATCTACTTTGCTAATGCACGGCTAACATTTAGCAAGAGTAGATATGTGGGAAGTTGTTAACATAAATTTGTATATCCTGCTTTGCAGCAGAATAAATATTAAAATTAACCCATACTTTTATTTAGTATCATAATTTATTGTTACTAGACTTTAGCAAACTTCAAGCTATAATGATTTAGATACAAATTTAGATTTAGAAACAAATTTTCCTACACAAAACAACAAATTTTTTCTCCATGTCTTTGTAAAAGGGAGAAGGAATTATCAAAGATTTGTAGCAGTCACTGGAAAAGCTATTCCTACGTGTTTTCTGTTACTGAAAAATCTGAGAAGGGGTATAATTGCGCCTCTTGGTTTGTCCGTACCAAGCTGCATTATTTACTGTACTTAAAAATATATATATATATATATATCAAGCAATCGTGAGGCAGCAACTGCAGTATACAACTGCTATGAGAGAAATGATAAGAGGAACTAACCTGCTTTATGGAAGTTACACAACCTTAAATTTAACCTCATTTAGATAAAAAGTACTATATATGTATATATATATATATATATATATATATATATATAAGCTACAGATGAGACCCAAATTCTTTTAACCAATCATAATGCACAACAGAGAATTTATCTAAAATATTTTTTTTTTCATTTTACTGTATCTATTAATCCTCTAAAAATCCTAGTCACCTGTTCTTTGTAACCCCCTTAAAAAAAAGATTTAAACTTCTGAGTCTCAGTTGATCCTTTAATTCAGTTTTTGCATTATCTAATAAGGAGCTGGCATCTGCCAGAAGTCTTTATCTAAAATGTCTGTAGTGTTACTCTTTAATTGTAAAAARAAATTGGCACGTAATCATTGGCACGTTCCTGTGATCATTACTGACCATTCAGTGAGTGAAATGCTTGATCATTAAAAAAAAACTATTATATTAGTTGGCGACTAATAACTTGTTGCCAACTTGTGGAAGACTACTTATCTGTCTGTGAGAACTATACACACAATCATTGATGAGCGCTATTTTGTTGTTATAGTTATTGCCATATTCTCAGTACAGTACTTTTGGTATTGGTATTTTGGTATTTTTGGTATTGAAGCACTAGTGAAACACTGGAATAAATGCAATAGAATAGCAAGGTACAGTATTATACAGAAAAAATAATGTATTTTTTACTCTGACATGTATGGTCTCTTATTCTGCACAATTAAAGTCCTTTTTTACTTATATAACCGTCCTATATAAAACATATTCTGTTATTTATCTGGCCAGAGGTTTTGCCATAGCTTAGTGCATGGACATATTTAGCTGTGTAAAAGGAGACTACTAGCTGGGCAAAAACTGAGTAAAGAGAGTTTCTGATCCCCTATAGTGTACGTCAATAACAAATGACTCGGGAGTTGGGTCAAAGCCAACCACTTACTGTACTTTTTTCACAACAATAACCAAAACATTTTTGTTTCCAGCTGTAGTCCATGAGATTAAATAATTAAAACCAAACAAACAAAAACTATGACCACAAGAAATAACATCAACAAAAGCTGTGTGCTAGCCTATACAATGTCATTTTTCATCTTCTACTGTGTACACCAATAAAACAAGAAATGAGCCCTGGATTACAGTCAACCACCCACTGCACTTTTCCATAACAACAACCAAAACATGTTTTCTTTTTTCAAGTGCGGTGCTAAAGATTACATGTTAACGAGTGGAAACACACTGAATATCATAGGATTTTGTTAGTATTTCTTTTATAAATGTACAAGACACCAAATATAATATTACTAAGCCAATTTCTGGACTTCGTAATATTAGGATAGGAAGTACAGTACATTTGACTATTTTAGGGATTTCTTTTGTGTCATTGGGGATACCATGTGCTTTTTTTGTTTACCTTAGGTGTGTAGTGGCAAGGAGCATGGATTGTAATGTAATTAGCTTTCAAACTAAAACATTTCTCTCAACTTATGTTTATATAACATGAAACATGTTTTAAGGGTATACTGCGCACACATTTCCAGGTGAAAGGTATACCAAAGGTAGACATTTTGTTACCTCTAATACTGCCACTCTATTTTTACCTTAAATCCTCTTCAATTTGAATTATTGTTCAATAATGTATTATTCTTGATTACTCTGTTGATCACATTTTGATCACATTTGTGGTTTGATTATTTAATTTTAGATAAACCACATCTATAATATGACTTCCCTTAACCTGTAGCAATATAAACGCGGCAGAATAATGTTTTCCCACTGTTTTCCTTCATTCATTAACAGTGCTGAACTTTAAAGCAGCCTTTATTCTCTATCCACTTGGCATCATCATATCATGTCCTATATCCATGAGAATCTTGTTTTGTGATTATACATTCCACTTTATTCCACTTTAGGACGTTTAGTATAACTACGCATCCATGCAATTATTCAATCATGCAGATATAGTTGATAAGCTACAGATAATGTTCCCATCAAATAAGAGAATGAGAAACAAATGTGATCTCTGCGAATTTGCCCAGTGAAATTGTCTAGTTTCAGGTTTTTCGGAAACTTCTGATCTCCTGGGATTTTTACACACAGTAGACGGTAAAGTTTACACAAAATGGTGCAAAATATAAACAATAACATACAGTATGTTTGGCAGTCCTGTGAGTGGAAATGCCTTGTAGGTGATAGAAGTCAAAGGGGAGACTGGTTCGAGCTGACAGGAAGGCAAGCAAAACTCAAATAACTTTAGTCTTTACAACACAGAGTAGAAAAGTGGCTCAGGGCACACCAAACATTTTAGGTGGATGGACTACCGCAGCAGAGAAGCTAGTAAATGTTCTTTCTAGTTTTCAAATGTAAACATTGACTGAGCTGCATGATTTTGTGAATTGCGCTTCTGCCACGGAACTGCCTGATATGATAATTGCAAGAACGGCAAGTGTATGAGTTTTCCTATTAAAACAGACACTGGGAGCTTGTGTAACTTTATCTTGCCACATAAACCTTATAAGCACATTAACTAGGATGTAAACACCCTAGTTCTGTATTCAGAACCCCAAATCTCTGGATCATATGCAGTCATGAAACGATATACGTTTAGTTCATTCCATCTAAAGAAGATGAATTTCCCTAAAATGTGATTATTCTTGTATATCATACTTGACATTATAGTATTATATTAATAATATATTTCTATTTAATATTACATATTGCAAGATTTAAATCAAAAAAGGACTGGATTTTCAGAGAAAGCTTATTTGTGGAAAAACAAACAATACAAAAATACTTCTCTCTCTATACTGTGTGTGTATATATATATATATATATATATATATATATATATATATATATATATATATATATATATGAGACCCTGCCTGTGAAAACCCAGCTAGTCATTTTTATTCATAAAATCAGATTTTAAGATTTTATCAACTCTGTACTGTAGTGTCACTACTTAGCAGCCATAAAAAAGTTAAAGTTTATGTACAGACACAAGCACTGACAGAGGCGCGAGAGCCCCATGAAGCAGGTAGAAGACAGACCCAGCTGTCCACGGTGTACTCACGCTCTGTTGTGAGGGAAGCCCATCGATAACAAGACGTCCAAATGCGAGCCGTGTTTAACAGCGTTTTGTCGGTTTGGCCGGAGTCTTCGTGGAATAATTTTGGAATAAATGTCTTCTTTTGCTGCCATGCTTTAGGACGCCAGTTCACTTTTCGGTCGGGGGATGAGACGGTACAGAGACAGAGCGTGTTACAGAGATAATTTCGAGTTCCGTATGACCATGTTGGTTGCCCTCCTCCCCCGCGACTGTGAGGCGCAGCTTTTACTGTACTAAACACCCCGTTATACAGGCTAAATACGCCGTACACTACATACTACACTACTACCACACGGTGGCGGACTAGCCTGACATACTACTTAGTAGAGGARTGTGTAGTACGCCAAAACCCCAAGGCAGCGTGGCAAACGATACAAATTTATCAACCTAAATACATCGTAGCGTGGTCAAAGAGTGGAAGAAGAGATAGAAAACTCACCAACAGTGTTTTATTTTAATGTACAGATGGACTATTTTTATCACATGATACTTTCAAAACACTAGTCAACACTTGACAAAAACAGCACTTTTGCTTGTACCTATTTGCTTATTACTCATAATTCATAATTATTAAAATACTTCTCGCTCACTGTCTGTACCACTATTCCTGTACAGATTTGCGGGGAGCGCAGGGGGATAGGGGCACGAGGTTGGGTACACCCTAGACAGGGTGACAGTCCATACACACTACACCCATTTTATTGTTCTTATTTTTTGGAAACACCAATTAGCCCAATCTGTATGTCTTTGGATTGTGGGAGGTAACCGGAGTACCCAGAGGAAACCCACCAAGCACGGAACATGCACACACTCGACACACACGCAGACTTGTTGGGGCCCGAACCCTCAACCCCGGAGGTACGAGAGCACAATACTAACCACTACGCCACAGTGCAACCTATTAAACAACTTGTATGTATGTACTGTATGTATGTACACTGACAAGTCATAACATTATGACCACCCGGCTAATTTTGAGTAGTTGCAACCAAATCAGTAAGGAATCTGTGTTCCAACACCTTTCTATCGAAACCAGCATTAACCAGTAAGAATTATTTTKTGTACCCTTTAATGGAATTTCTTTATTTAAGAACAAAACAAATCCTCAGAATTCATTTACAACCTCAAAATATACAGGATCTTATCATCATTATGGGTGTGACATTAGACAAACTTTTATTTATAACTTTTATGAGTACATGTGTACCATGAAAGAGACTTGAATGAACACAAAAGTGTTGWTTTAAATTTTTATTTTCTTATTTATCATAGTTGTATGATAAAATGTATGCACCAAAATGTACTATTGTATTCTTCTTAAGTTTGAAATATACCCATCTTTAAGCATGCSTAGAAATGAAAAGACGTTTCTGATCTTCAAACAGGTCAGACGGTCAGATTTYGGTCCAATCTAAGCATGGACTGTCCCAAAGACAAACAGCTAGGAATCTAGAAATACTGTTTTCTACTTTTAACAGAATTAAAGTATAATTTTGCATAAAAAATAAAACATTAACAGAGTCAGTTCTGTTGAGAACAACCCTGTCATGCGACACTTATAGGCCACTTCATTAGGAACAACTTTCTTCTACTGGGTAATGTTTCTCCATATTGTTCAATTTTTTGAACCCATGCAAATTGTAGTCTCTAGTTTCTTGTTATTAATTGACAGGAGTGACACCCAGTGTGTGTTCAGAGATKCTTTTTGGCATACCTTGGTTGTGACATGATGTTATTTAAGTTACTGTTGCCTTACTGCACCACCTATAATCATTTGCTCATTTGCACCCATTGTAATTTATCTAMCTCACTATATACAGTACTATTTATATAAGCAAATTATTCTGCACTGTGAAAATGCACTTCTGGTTGGATGCTAACTCTGTTTCATTGCCTTGTACCTACATGTGCAGTGACAATACAGTCTATTCTAATCTAGTCTTTCAATAAGCTCGTAACAGTCTAGCATTAACAAGGCATTTCYACCCAAAAAACTGTTGTTAACTGATATTTTCTCCCTTTCAAACCATTCACTGTAAAACCTAGAGATTGTATATGAAAATCCCAGGAKATTAGACCAGCACATCTGGCACCAACAACAATCCATGTTCAAAGTCACTTAAATCATGTGCATACTTTCTTTCCCTGATGCATGCTTTGAACTTCAGAAGYTCGTCTTGACCGTGTCTATATGCCTAAATGCATGGATCTGCTGCCATAAGATTGGCTGATTAAACAGCAGTGTGTACCTAGGAGCTAGTGACTGTAAGTCTAGGCTAGTTGTAATTAAAGCAGCTAAGGGAACCTCAACAAATGCATTAATAGCACATTAATAGTGAAGCTTTATTTGCTAAAAAATATAAATATTTGGTACATAGATTTTATCATAAAATGATGGTATCTATTTACTCCTTGTATGTCTATGCACAGACGTTTTTGCCTGTGCCAGTCAACTATTACTACAATTAAAATAATTAAAATTTTATTATGTATTTTAGTAGGAAGATTATTGGAAGTGTCAACAWATTTCATGTATTAGTCAAAATGGCCAATGTGCTTGCACTGACTACCTGCTTTACCCCAACCACAGAAACTGAAGCGATTTCTTTCCCGCTTCCTCAGCCTCAATTCACATGACTAACCATGCATAGAGCAATCATTTTGTAGCATCTTCTATTTATGCATTCATCCGTATTTGACATATTTGATGAGTCACATGTTTAACAGGAAACTGCACCATTCAACATTTCCRGAAGATCACAGAAAGTAACAAATTAAATTATCTCATTATTTTCCTTACTGTCAATGTCCCTGTAATACTCAGAACGGGAAATTTCTGCAAAATTATAGATTTGTAGATTATACTGTACATAGCAAATTATGTAGTTGCTAAATCTACAGTATGCTAATATCTTAACTGTTACTTTAACCTAGTTTAAGAATCAGCAAAGAAGGCTTGTAATAAAAAAAAAAGACATCAATGCCCAAATGCATGCAATCCATAGTTTCAATCTTCATCAAAGAAAAAAAAAAAATTTAAAAGATTTTTTTTTTACATATTTAAAAGCAATTAGTTAAACATAATTGAGCTTAAATACCACTCAAACAATGGAATGTTTTAAAGCATAATATTATAAAACAGTTATTTAAGAAAATTATTATTATTATATAATCTGTGCTCAAATGCTATAATTAACATTCTCAATAAATTATACTACTGTGGTTTGCAATCTTCAAATAATAAAAAAATACTTCATTTAGAATATTACAACCCTTCCAACAAACATTTTGG
>QMIH01000446.1:72643-97248 GCA_003987875.1 Clarias batrachus | reverse complement strand
TATTACACATTTTTGAAAAAATACCATGAAAACCATGAAAAAATACCATTTTAAATTGTGTTGCTGACTTCAATGACAATAATAATAATGACGATAATAAATAATAATAATAAAAAAACAATATGTGAAAATCTACATCCTTGCCAGACTTTACCTGTCTTGCCATTTGTACCATTTTAAGATTTGCTGTTCCCAAACAGGCTTCAGTATAAACAGACCTGCAGTAAAAAAAAAAAAAACACTTAAATCTAGAGTTTGGACAGGATGTTGCATCTTGAATAAGTGGTGTGAAAGATATTACCGTCTCAGTTCAAAGTTTTCATCCATAAGCTGAGCCAGTCTRGGCCAGTCCTTAGATTCAAAGGCTTCCCTGCATGAAGAAAATAATAACCTCATTCATTTTCAGTAGTCATCTTATTCTGATTTGTGTCGTACCACAGAAAAAAAATGTGTGCAAGGTAGAGATACTCATATTGATTATACTGTAMATACACAGATTAAACAAATTAGTCAGATGACAAATAAAACAAAAAATAGGTGTATTAATTCTGCAATAAGAATGAAGGGAATGTATTGTGTTAATAATCAGACACACATTTTTTTTTTTTAGATACACTATGTGGCTATCCTATGTAACTCTTACCTGTGTGCTGAACATCCTATGTAACTCTTTCCCCAAACAGTTGGGACGAAATTTGAAACAGACARTGGGTGCTGATGGGGTGGAAGAACTTAACTGGCCTGAACCCTCCAGAACACCTTTGGGACAAGCTGGAATGCTAAATGCCCTTCAAGGGTCATTGCACAAAATCAATACCCATCCTCACCAATGCTCTTATAAAAGCTTATGGGTACTTTGGTCAGATGACCACAATCTTTTGGTTATATAGTGTATAGTGTAGCTTATTTAATAAAGATTATAAGGATTTTAATTAACTTTAAAAGCTTAAAATGCAAGTAGTAATAAATGGAGGACTATTTGTATTGTTCAATCTCCTCAGTCCTGGCCAATAAGGCTTCAAATCTACCCTGATACTAGCATAATTTTTAATTTAAGCAATTTGCTTCTTTTCACATTTTTGACAAAGCAGCAGCTAGATAAGATGGATGTTGATTGGTATGTAGTCTTGCAATACTGTCATTTACAGGCAGATTATGGTTCTCTCTATAGTATACAGTATGTTTATTGTGCACACCTCAAAAACACCACATTATCCGAGTCTGATCCCTACCACAAAAATATTATCCTGGAATGRGCCTAGAATCAAACATACAAACTCATTCAAACCTAGGACCAGTGCATCTACTTCCTTTTTTTGCCAATGGGTGGGAACAGGAAAACCCAACAGGAAACCACACTAACATGGTTTCGTACGTGAGAGCACTATAAAAAAAAAAAAAGAGTGTAATAATTAAAGCTACCTAGACTAACAGCCTAAATTTGGATAGTAAATGTGCAGGACTTGAACAAACCGGGCCTGGTCTGTAAGCTTAGCAAAGCTTTTCATGGCTTCCACCACTTCAGGTTCACCTGGTCAAACATAACAAGGCATAAGAAATTAGCAGGAATGCGACATTAAAAATCACGGTGTTTGTGTTCACTCTGTGGACTTACCCTTCAGCCAGCGCTCCCTCACATCGCTGTGGATGCGGCCAGAGTCACTCGGATACCCTGAGTAAGCTAACCAAAACGTGGGAAGATCGCTCATATCCATAGGGACGTACTCCCCTAAGCAAATATACAGAAATTAACAAGAGGCAGATGTGTGAAGCTTAAGACTAAATACAATGCACAACATTATACAAGGTAAAGTATTAGTATTAGGTAAATATACTATGTGTCCTAAATCCAAAATATTCGCACTGAATCTGGAATGCTYCCTATATGACAGCATCTGTGCAGACTAGAGATCAGAAACCTACAAGGAGCATTCAAGAAAGATTGGGACTTGTGATGAAATTTCTTTTGACAAAGGCGTACTGAAAATCGACAGCTAACTTGTCGCCAACTTGCAAAAGACACATCTGGCTGGGAGTATCATATACCCCTGTGTCATAGTGTCATATATCCCTGTGTAGTCCTGAACTCTCTCCAACCAATTTTCATGCTTGGACTACTAAAAGAGTTCAAGGGAGGCTAGTGTTTCAGACATGAAGAAGGCAGATTTCTTTGMAAACTCTAGGCTAGTATAAAAATTAATTTGTATGTAGAGTATTTAGTAAACATCAGTAAGAACATTAATTAAGTAGCGGTCATAGAGGATTCAGTATTTATCCCAGAAACGCTAATGGAAGGTGTATACACAGACAAATCCTTCTATCTATAATGTTCTAGGGGCAATTTCGCATAGTTAACCACATATAATATTTACATATAATATTACTGTATAACTATATTACTAAACCACAACACTCCTTGAAGCAATATATAATCTAAATCAAGTACTGTAATAAAGTAATAAGCTGTGGCAAGAAACAGAACTGAGACYGAATCAGTACCATAACCTTGCTTGTCCATTAGCTGCTTGTTAAAGTCCATGTACACCAAACCCTGGTACACCTGCAAGAATGTCAGGGAACAATAATCTACAAAAAGTGGATACCACAGTGAAAGACTTAACCAAGTTGTGCAAGACTAACCTGTACCACTCTGTCCTGCAACCCGGCCGTGATAAAAAGCTCATCTGTCTCCACGTTCAGTATGAAGTTGGCTCGGATTGGTTTAGAAAGATCCTAACAATAAAGGCTCTAATATTATTATTATTTTTTCCGCACATGAATAAAATGAAAACAAAAAAAATTAAGGAAAAAAGATAAACTTACATCTTCAGTAAGGTTGTAAAATTTTAACAGGCAGTTCAASGTAGCAGACACAATTGCACTTCACACAAGATACAACCAGTAAGAACAGCAGTAAAAGTACAGGCCGA
This sequence comes from Clarias batrachus, assembly GCA_003987875.1. NCBI lineage: Eukaryota > Metazoa > Chordata > Actinopteri > Siluriformes > Clariidae > Clarias > Clarias batrachus. The sequence continues at coordinate 94,318 of QMIH01000446.1, read as the reverse complement.
AAAAGTAATATTGTAAAGACAACAGACCACACTTTAATACAAATCATTCTCAATATAGTATACTGTAYTTGTGGTTTATGTAATGTATACAACAGTTTTAATTTTGCTATAATGATAGTCATTATTTAATTTTATTATTATTATTATAAAATAGCAAAAAAAACCTTGGTAAATCCAGAGAGAGGATTACTTACCTACTGCCAGCTAGGCCCTGGAAGTGACCAGGAACAGGCATTACATGAAAATGTCAGTTATGGAGTAACTTATATATTAATTAACTGAAAGATTTGTAAAGAACAATGCAGCACTATTGAACTCACCACCTGGCGCGGAATGTTGGTGTCATACTTTAGAGTGAAATTCTGCTTGGTAAGAGCAATGCTGTCCAGACATTAAAGAGACATCAGTTAGATTTTATTTATTTAACACTTAACTATTACTAAACGACTAAAACTTATCTTAAGGTCTTTTTTTTATATAATAAACTGATCAGCTAAGACATTACATGGCAAAACATTATGGCCAGTATTGTACAGATTTGCCTTGCGGTCCTTCATTGATGGGCTCATTGCCTGATAGGTCCCATGCACGACAGGCTGTGAGGCACTGGGTGGTCTGGTGCTTTCCTATCATGGGCAGCATTGACTTTTTTATTCAGCGAGTTGTGCAGCACTTGCTTTTCTGTGTAATCGGACCAGACAAACTGGCCTTTGCTCCCCACTGGCATGGGTGAGCTTCAGGTACAAATGCGACCAGCACCAATTATTCATTTATTTTCTATACCACTTATCCAATGTATGGGGTCACGAGGGCCTGGAGCCTACCCTAGGAAACGTAGGGTATGAGGCAGGGTACATCCTGGACAAGGTGCCAATCCATCACCGGGTACACACTATGGTCATTTTGAGAACACCAGTTAACCTAATTTGCATGTCTAGACTGTGGGAGGAAACCCACTAAGCTGTGGGAGAACATGCTGATTCCACGCATACAGACCAGAGAAGTGGTTTGAACCCTCGCCCTTTGGAGGCACGCTAACCACTACGCCACCGCCACTCCCTTTAAATGGTAACCAATCAGCATTTGGATCACGTCTGTTGCACTAATATTCCTGACTGGAACATGCCCATAAACAATTTTCTCATCTGCATCTGTGAGGCAAGTTTACTTTACATGTAAATTTGCGTTGAAATTGCGTTGGAAAGATTAGCTTAATGTTTAAAGAACCTTTCATTGGAAATTAGAAGTTGGGGTCGTACAAAGTTAAGGAACAGACACACTTGCAAAACAAGAAGTGAAAAACAAAAAAGGGGGAAATTAAAGTACAAAGTGGGCATGATGAGGCTAAATTCAATCATGACAAAAGGAAACACACAAACAAACAACAAATCAGGTCCCTCGAATTGAAGCGAAAGGCCAGGGGATGAGCATGAGCATTGGGTTCATTTTCTTAGGCTGACACATGGGCCTGACAAGGTAAGGAGTCATAGTAAGGTTAGTAGTCATACTAATCAAGGCAGCAAGAACAAAATAAAATACTCCACTAGTTTTGAAGCAAGCCATCATTATAGTGCAACTGTCGGATGAGGAAGCACTGTTATCTTGTTCTTCTTACGTATGTATGTACAGTATGTATGTGGCTGGCTTGGGTAAAGTTAGGAACCACAAAAAAACATAACCGTTGAAACTGTAGGACTTATTTCAACAGAATGTAGGACATACAATATTAAACGCAGTAGGCAGACTGATTGTAACAAGGAAATACCAAGTGATGGAAATGCTGGCATGAGGAGAAGGATATTCATGGGTGTATGGGGGAGTGTTTAGTTTTGGATTTGGTAACAGGCTCTAAGATAATTACATGTGTTATGGACACAATGTTCTGTCCAGCCTTCCCAAGAGCCCCAAGTCTGCCTTAGCTGAAGTGGGTAGTCTGGCTTTAGTCATATTAGTGATCACCCACATGGCATAAAATACAAGGATATAGAAGACACTTAATCTACGTTGCAAAAACACCAGATCGTTGAGCCTGGTCTAATGCTCTAAAGTTTTCATGAGCTTGTGTACATTTATGTGATGCRCTCAGAACTGCAAGGCATTTTGCATTTTTCTGTAAGATAACGCTGTGAAATACCAGTTGTGTTTTCAAAGAATGCTTTTCCCAAAAAAAAAAAAAAAAAGGGTCTGTTCAGAGACTTAAACTATAGAAAGGGAATGAAGTGCACACGGATATGACAGGTGATCGATGTACCAGTGTGTAGGAGTTAAAGTCTTTACTGCCTGAAACTTGGAGGAAACGATTGCAGAGACTGGTCGATTCCATGCCCTGACAACGTCAATGTCAATATTCCATAGTAAAGCATAAATGTGTAGATGTTAAATGATTGACTGTATTACTATAACATTTGTTTTAAAAAATGCCTGGTTTGACATTTTGTGGGTGATTGTGCCTCTGACATTCTGGAAAAAAAGTCTACTTACATCTCAGGTCATAGTAAGTAACAACCCCCTCCATTTTTCCCCCTTTTTTTTATTTTTTAAATTATACACCCACTACATTTTGATTCATGTTTGAACCTACCCTTGATTTGAGCAGAACTGATAAAACTTCTTACAGGTGGCCTGTAACAGTCTCAGACCTCCTAAATACCTGGCCAAAGGGAACATGAGACAATGTTGTTTCCTAATCATTTCATACAGGATATATTGACTGCACATRYAGCAAACAGAGACAGGAAGTATTACCGAGAAAAGAAAAAAAAAAAAGAACAAACCCTTCTTTGTGGCTGATGCGAAACAGATCCTGTAGGCTGCCGAACTCAGTGGGATCATTCAGTGGATGAGGAAGGAGGACCTACAAACAAACACCATGTTAGAGTTAAAAAAGAAAGCAGACTATGTATTTTAGTTAGGATTTACTTAGGATAGAGTTTTATCTACCAGGGACTGGCTTTCTATTAGTGTCACTTCAGCCCAGAAATTAGAGATTGTCATAGCAATGGTTTTGCCATTGAAGCCATCTGAGGGATTTCCCATCAGCCCTACCCTGTGGAGGGGCACACACTGATTATGCAAGAATCAAAAGATCACAAGTAGACTGTATTGATGGTGGTGGGTATATTCTCACAAACCTGGCATAAGATCGGAATGTGATGGGTTTGACTGGGAGCTCTTGCTGCTTATTTGAGTAGTGTGTAAGCCATTTTGTATAGTCAGACAGACCCTGTAATGTAAAACATAAAAGTAACTAACTTTGCCTGTTTTAATTCATCCGATTATTACAGCGAATGTGAAGTGATACACGAAGTAAACTAATAAACAGATGTTATGGCTATATGTTTTATTTATGCTCTCACCACTTGTCCAATCAACTGAAACCCTGTGGGTAGCTTCATTCCATACACAGGCAACTGTTCTTCATTTATAAGCCATTCCTAAGAAGCAGTACATGAAAAGAACGAGCAAAGTCAGCTACATGTAATACCCCAAATTAAATGTTGGCATAGTAACATTTGGCAAAGATGTGTTTTTCCTGTTCTCAACACTTTGACGATGTTGTTTGCATTGTTTTTTTTTTTCTTTTTTCTTCTTCTTATAAGTGAACTAAAGCAACGCACTGACCCAGAACCTGCCGAGCGTCCTGTATTCCACATCCGGCTGCTTATGCAGGAAGTCTGAGAGGTAAGATAGCGTCTCTTTGCGAAGGCAGTAGAAGACCACACTGGCCAGACGAGATGCTGTGACGCCCTCCTGTGGCTTTTCAAAGAAACGTTTGATCCTGACAGACAACAAGTCCACTATGAACGTCTTGTACATTGTACAGATATGGCATGTACGTGTACGGACCGGAACAACTGTTTCATTTTATAATTCATTGAATTGCTTCATTTTATACTTCTAAAGCTGATTAAGGTATAAATGTGCTAAGTCTTTATGCATTATTGATAAATATATATAAAGTTGTCTACAGTAATATATTTTACATTTTGCTATATGTGATAGTTAAGTACATTAATATACAGAGCAGGGAACCTAATCAATGTCGTTATCAAAATGTGAAACATTTTGTATTTCTTTTGGGCATTTTAGACAATGTTTTATTAAACACTGCATGACTTTTTCTTGCCTGTAAATGGTTATAGGGCAACCCTTACCTATTAGAATCTGGACATACTTCTACAATGCCTCTGGTGTAACATTTCTCCCCTGGTTCCAGCTCATAATATATAGCCAACTCTCCAGACTAAAAAAATGAAGCACAAATTAAGTTGTGAAGCAGTCCTTAAATTACATTGAAAAGCTAAATGTTGGGTAAAACAGTTAATGAAATCATCATTCATTTGTTAAAAAAAAAAATTGAAATATTATATTATTAATTTGATATTCATATATGAATATTAGTTGGCATGGATGATGCTATTTCTTTTACACAAAAAACATCTGTTCTTACCTTAACCCTAAAAAAACGAATAACTTGAGCAATGTCGAAGTTCTGGTCAGAAGAAAGCATGTCTCCTGCAATCTACAGAACCACACACCCTCAAAAGAACACCAAGTGCAGTAAAATAAAGGCTAATGTAACTGGAAATTTAAACGTAAATCTAGTCTATGCCATACCACCATGATGTCATCTTGAAGGTGACGGCTTCGGATGGCCAGGTCCAAGTCAGCGACGGCCCCAAGCCGATCCTCCAAAGTGGTGCTACCATTATTCACCAAATTCTCCACTGGGAAGTCATTGGCAGTTGCCCACCGCTCATAATGTTTGTACCTAGAATGATGGTGGGGGGATCTTTTGTCAAAACAACCTCAATATTACCGGCAATCTTAAAATATGAATAATGAGTTCATCATTTATTAACAAAATTACTGAGGAAAAAAGTTTATAAATGTACTCACTTATCTGCATTTGTGACCAGATAAACTTCACTAAAGAGTTGTCGCCTACAAAGGACAACACTGGGTAAGTATGTCTGACTGAAACCTATTCTTTCAAAACTACAAATTGAATTGAAGTCAACTTACGTGTTGACTGCTTCCCACCAGAAATCTAGAATTTTCTTCCCCCCAACACCAGGTAACAATGCTTTGGGTACCCCAGCTAGATGTGCATACAAGCCAGTGACATCATTCTGCCAGAAAGAGAAAAATGGAAAAGAGGATCATAAACTGCCTCAAAACCTTCTCCTCATCTCAAGGGACATTTTTTAGATGAGCATTTGAGAAGCAGAGGAATCAGGTCAACCTTAATTTAGACCGACTTTTCCTCAAGGTTATCTGAGGGCTTTCATTTTGAAAGCTTCATATCACCCAATGCTGTTTATATACTATATGTACAAAAAAAAAAAAGAATAAATTTGTTTATTCAATATCATATATTTGATTTGTTAAATGCTGTAAATTTGGAAGCTAATATACATTGATGCAGCTGGAAAAATCACTAAATGCAACTGCGAATTAAGTAATACCACATCTGTTAGGTTCATTCACATGCTGTCAATATCCCAAAGCAACAGATCTGTGGACTTATATTATTATTATTTCATATATATCATTATTTTCTACTGATAATACTGAACAGTCATAAAATTTTGACTATATGCGTAAAATTCCACCAAAACAGCAATGATGTGTTCTGACACCTTTTGATGGAGACCAGCATTAACCTTTTCAGCAATTACTTGGATCATATTACATGGACCAGCCTTCACTCCCCACGTGAATCAGTGAGCCTTGGCTGCCCACGACCCCTTTGCTGGTTCACCTGTTTTAATTCCTTGCACCACTTTTCGGCGGTTCTCACCATTGCAAACCAGAAACATCCCACAAGAGCTGCAGTTTTGGAGTTGCTCTGACCCAGGAGTTTAGCCATCACAATTTGGCCCTTGTCAAAGTCACTCAAATCCATTCTTCCTGTTTCCAACATATTAAATATGGATGGCTAGACAACTGGATCAAAGCAACTCTAAAACTGCAGCTCTTGTGGGATGTTTCGAGTCTGCAGTGATCAGCACCTACCAGAATTGCTCCAAGGAAAGAAAACTGGTGAACTTGCAGCAGGGTCATGGGCGCCCAAGGCTCATTGATGCACATGGGGAGCAAAACCTAGTCCGTGTAAGCTGATACAATATAAGAGTTTCTGTCGCTCTAATTGCTAAAAAGGTTAGAGCTGGTTTCCTTTGAAATATGTCAGAACACACAGGTCATTATTGTTATGGTGCCAGGTGCTGATAATGTTATGATTGACTGGTGTGTGTGTGTACTGTATGTGATTGAGGTTGCTAAAGGGAGTTTTTTTTTTTTTGTAGCAACCTAAAGAGAACGTATACAGAACATTCTGTAATGGTAATTCATTCATTTATTCTTCTATTTAATTTAATCTCATATACTGCTTATTCTGCACATGGTCGAATGCTCGAATTAACCTAATGTCTTTGGACTGTGGGAAGAAACCCACTAAGCAGACAGACCAGAGGCAGGAACTGAACCCTAATCCCTGGAGCCAAGGGTGCGAGGCTGTACTGTTAACCTCTACTGTATGTCACCATGCCATCTCTCATGGTAATTTTAGGTTTTATTTTTTTAACAACATTTGAGAGTTTTTGGATATAATCTGGCAAACACTAGGCATGGTGCAGAGTCCACAGTCCACAGTGTCTGAATATAGCACAGGTATGCAAAACAAAGCAAAACAACAAAATCTTCAAGAGTGAGTGAAATATTTGTCCAAAAGAGCCCAAAAGTGTATGATCATACAGTGGACGTTTATATTTTACTCCTTTAGTACTAACGTAATATGTTATTGCTTAAATGATAATGAGTCTAAGTGCATTCCTAGGGGGAAAGTCCACTATCCCCTCTACTCCACTTCCCTTATCCCAAGCAAGTGGGACCTTAAGAAAAGCAAATGACGAGAAAGTGAGAAGTGTCCCCTTCTCAATCAGTTGTCATTGTGTGTATTGATGCAAATCTTTCTACACAAGCATCATAGCACGTGTAACTGTGTGTGTGTGTGTGTGTGTGATTGAGAAGCTACTATTCTCATGCATCAGATTTAAACAGTTAAAAAAAAACACGAAACTAAACACTCATATGGAAAGATTGTAGTTCTGTACCTTAATCTGTGTCTCTAAAACGGTACCATGACCTGCAACAAGTAAAATACAAATCATTGCGAAGCGTGCTCTTTACTGTTAAGAGAGTTTTGCAAGATGTTCACAGTGAGTCCATAGTTCAGCACCAACCCGGAAGTGGGCGTGTCGTTACGTTTCTTAAAGTTACAGCGTCCACTAAATACTTGACTGACTAAAAAAAAAAAAAAGTTGAGCGATAATTCTCAAAAAGTCCTCGATGAAATATATTACTTTCTTATACTTTTTCAGATGGTGCCATGTCCTAAAATCCCCGCCCCCCATATTAATGCGCATAATGTAGTGGTACCTCAACTTAACACGGTCCCAGATCATTATATTAATATGGAATTACTGTAGGGTATTAAGCGTGTGAAATGCAGCCTATCGAGCTCCAACACACACACACACACACACACACACATACACACAGTGACCCATTAGTCTGTACATTTCATAAACCAATCCATTCATTTCCCGCACTGCTTGTCCTGGAGACTCACGGGTAAAGGCAGGGGACACACTGGATTGAGGGTTCAACCATATCAGGGCACAGGGGTGTACACACACACACACACACACATACACACTACAGCTCAATCACCTACAAAATACACCCTGAGAGCGGGGGTACCCAGATGAAAGCAGAATGCATGGAGAGGATGTGCAATATTTCAAACCCCAAATAACTCGAACCTCAAGTAATTACGTGAATTGGACCCAATGTGGTCTGAGTTCTGGCAGAAAGTTGAATATAATATATAGCCAACATTTACACTGTACACATTAAAATAACCAGCCTAACATGTCTGACTGTTGAGACAAGATTCAATGCTTTTTCTTTCTTTCTTTCTTTCTTTTTTAGATAGGCTTCATACAGATTTCAGTCTTATTGCTTGATGCAATCATATTGGATGTCTCTGGACAGTTGGATTGTTAGAGATATCCAATATGACTGCAGTGTATTCTATGCATTAGCAAGCAAAGATACACCAGAACACTTGGAACCTACAAAATAGGCTTAAACCTATTAAAACCCAATTAGAAATACAATAACAATTGTAATGTTTTTTTTTTTAACAGACCTTGGCTGTGTGAAGGTCAAACGCCTCCATTCTTCTTCCAAATACAGTTTATGGCAATCCTTCATCCTTCAATGAAATTAAGGCTGTTCCTCTTAATAAATAAATAAATAAATAAATAAAATAATAATAATCCAATGTCAATTCCTATTATCACAATGATACACAGGTCTATTTCTAATACCTTACACTATTTAGCAAATGTTAATTTCATGCATCTGCACTTGAAGCAAATGATGCAAAATACAATTTGTTTGCTGTAATGCCTAATTCCTGTTTTTTTTTGTTTATTTGTTTTGTTCTTTGCCATATTGCGTTCAATTATGAAATACTGGCCACAGAACTCATGAATTTCTAATTACCTCATAAAGAATTTGCTAATATTAAGTCGTACACCAAAAATGATAATTAACAAATGTATCATTGCATTATGCATTGTTTCACATGTCGGTTTTCTTGCAAATTTCTTAAACCTTTTAAAAAGTAAAGTGAAAAACAAAGCTTTGTTAAAACAAACAATAGTGCATGTAACTCTAAGGTAGTTTACAAGATTTAATTTAAAGTAACTATGTACCATGTAACGAACAACATTATGAAGTGGGCCAGTGACATAAGTTTATTACATATCATTGAAGATGTATGTAAATGACAAATCTCACTGAGGGTGGTGTGGGGCTGGAGCCTATCTCAGGAGACTTTACAAGGTGGAGTACCAATTGGCAAACGCCAATTAACATAATCTGCATGTTTTTGTATGCCTCATGACCTAAGTCTCCTGGGATAGGCTCTATGCCCCATGCATTCCTGTGTACATGATTAAGCAGTATACATGATGAGGAAGCGAGTGGACATCTCAAGTTTATTTTAACTTTGTGCTTCAGTTTGTCACCTTAAAAAAAGTAATCTAGTTTATTTTGTTAAAATTATAATAAAAATATTAGATATTCATACAAACTTGCAATAAGCTTATTCTTAATGCTTGTTTTTAACTATGGCAAAAGTGAATGTGATGAAATGAATGAAATCATCAGAAAAAAAAAAATGTATATACAAGTGCTAGCCGTAACTGCACTTTCAAAATTAACCATTAAACAACAAAGATGCCAAAGAAAAATTAAAGATGTGTTGTATAAAAAATTTGTCAAAAATCATGTGCACAGAACTCGGGTACTCTCTTCCTAGATGGCCGGTTTATTTTAACAACATGCATTACTCATGTTCTATTGAAAGACAGATTATTAGATATATATTTGTCAAATTTGCCCTAAAATTATATTTCAAATAGTGTTCAAATAAATGTATTGGTTACATTAATTGAATTTATTAAATATTTAATTGTTGTATTTTGGTTTTTAAAATGACAACTGCACACAAACGTTCAAACATCCAAATCATTCCTTGATCGTCATTGATCTTCAGTAACCCGTATTCTCATCAGGGGTATGATCAAACAACCAATCAATTTTAGAGCCAGAATTAAAATGCAACTCATAAAACACACTTCAGCTTCATATTCAAGCAATATGCTTTAATATCAAAACAAGTCATTGTAAGCTGGAATGTTGTTTTCATTTCTCCATTGGATATTAAAATAACCGCCTCAAAAAGTAAGTCTGACAAGGTTTTGGGAAGATACAAAAATTATATCAGTGAGAAAATATTTTCCACTTAAGAAAAAAAAAAAAGAATTGGTTTGGTATTCTTAAATCAAGCTGAACAAAATACATGAAAGTACATGAAATATTGTGAATGCTTGTGCATACTATGAAAGCATGTTTAAGTGCTTAAATTAAATGTGAAAGTTGAAACTAATCACTGAGCACTTAAAGTACTTTTTTTTTTCTTTACAATTTGTCTGTTTTAATCAGGCTTCACTTAAATCAATGTAAGATTTGGACAGAGCACCCAGAAAACATACAGTATTATTTCCAGGCGCAAGTCTGTTCAACATATATAAAGTTTGAGTTTCAGTATCAGATTGCTTAAAACAAGTTATATGAATGAAGAATAGCAAGGCCTCTCTTGCACATCCATCACTGTTTCAGTGATTTCTTTAGCGASTTTAAGACCTACAGTTCTTAACAGTGGGTAGCAGCTACCAGAGGACAAGAAAACATTTTAATCAGATGGGGTTTCTGTCCTTATCAAAATCGTTGCAGATTTATGTAATTGATGTATTACTGTGAAAACAACTAATACAGAAAGTAAATTAATTTCAAAAGCAGAAAGAAAACAATATTGTGCCTAGATGGGCCTTGAATGGATCTAAAATTTAAATTAGAAGTTTATCAAACAAACAAAAACTGCCCTCCTAAATACAGAAACCAGTGAAAACTTGCTGTTTATATTTCAAAACAGAGCCAGGATCAGCTCATTATGAATGAACATAAAATTGAAAAACTTTGTGTTATTTCATTCATTCTATCAAATGAGTCAGTTTACATATTATTAGTTGAGTGTTTGTGCCTCTGTAAGGTTAAAATAGAGAAATATATTACACTCGGGCAATTCTCAAGTTCTTCCTATAATTTATTTCTGGGGTCATGAAGACTCATAGGTCAAGATTCATTATATTATGTGTATGATGTAATGTGATGTGAAGCCATCTCAGTGACAAAGTCACAAAGTTCAAGGTCCATCTGTATGTTAAGGATGTGGTTCGTTTATCATTTAGATTTACTTTATATAAACATATATAATTTCTTTTGTCATACAAACAAATACACAAATACTGCACGCCATTGGGAGAAATTTGGACACTCCGATTGTACCGTGTCCAAACTGTTACACAGGTAGGCAGGCAGGCTAGAAACATTGAAAAGTCTTTTAGAGTATCTCATACTTGTCGACAACAAAGGAAGTCTCGGTGGAGAATTTCACCGGGCTGTCCCCTTCTACCTGGGTCACTTTGGCCACCTACGGTAACAGGAAGAAAGATTTGTTTTGCATGATTTTTTTATATCATCATCATCATAACTTTGAGTCCCAAGCACTACAGCTCACCTCAATGTTGGAATATGTGCGTTTAGACACAAATGAGATATTCACTGGGAAGAAGTCATTTGGCCTTCCAGCTATGCTGAACTCCAAACTTCCACTTTTGTTGTTTTCATCAATGACAGGCAGGCACCATTCAAGAATGTTTTTTCTGCTGTCATGGCGATACTCGCCATCAAGATCTCCAACAACAGGAGCACCTACTCCTGACCTGCAAATTTGGGATGCATAATATAATAAATAAACGCAACATGTCAATTCCTAAAACATAAAACACATAAGACACATAAGAATCATAAGACTGTGTAACACACTCGGAAAAACATTCTTCCTGCCTTTTTGTGCATACATGACTATACAGATGCCCATGATTGCCTAGCATCACTGTGTCTGAACGGGAGATAATGCATGTCATATCTCACATCCTCATAGTGTTATTGCATGGCACGAATTGATGCAAAATCATCACAATTTAAACTTGTGACCTCTCAAACATGAGGCAATTGCTCTTCTGTTGAGCCACTTATGGGGTTATGGCTGTCTTTTAACAGGAACTCACGGCACAGGGATGGTGATAACCACATCATTGAGTTCAAGGTCCTCCTCCTGGAGCTCATACTCAATGTTGACGTCGCAGCTGCTCCCACTTTCTGAAGGCCAGCAGTTTACTATTCGGAGAAAACAAACATAACGTTTATAGGCAAATTATGAACAAACATTTTGGTTCGTGTTTAAGGGTAAAGCAATAATTCAATCATAAGCATGTTCTAATTAGAGAGAAACGCACTGGTTAAAGGGATGAGGGACTCATCTGTGCTTTGTAGCCTCCACTTCAACACGCCCACATCGTTGTTCAGGGGAAAAGACTTTTCTTGATTTTTCAGTACAATCAAAGATTCTGCAGTGAACAGCTTCTTATCTACATTAGGATGGGTCTAAAAAGAAAAAAAAAGTGTCATTTCCAATTATAAAGATTTGAAACTCTAAAAGGACAGAGCTGCAGACAGATTTTTAGCATCCTACTCAAGCGAGATTAAAATCAATAAAACATCCAACAGTGCAGAGGTGTAGGCAAGACTGTCTTTTATTCCCACTCCTACTCACTCCCTGAAGAATCATGCAGACCCTATTGACCAATCCTGTCAATTCGCACTCAAAATCTTTGTATCCGGGAACCCCTTTAGCTGTAAAATAAAGTTCTTTCTACTGTATATATGAAACATCATGCAAAATTACCTGCAGTTGCACTCCTTTCTTGTCATTGTTGTTGATATGCAAGCGGATGCGGCCATTTTTTTCATCCGAGACTCTTAGTGTGATTATACCCAAGACCTCCATGTTCTGCACTCCACCATCCCGTCCACAGGTCAGAGAGATTTTCTCCTCTATCTTCAAATGTACACTAAGCCACAGGAGTAGTACATGAGCCATGCAAAATCTTACTCTCTGAAGATTTCCAATATACAGTCTACTTAATAACTATGTAGAATTACTGCTAGAATATGAAGCATACCTTTCTGTGTTTACTGGAGGCTGAAGGACTTTGGATACTTCTGAAGCTTTCTTTCCTGCACTGGTCATCACAATATTTTCACCCTCTGACTTGAGTTTGTCTACAAAGTTATCGATCTCTTTTCCTTTAGCACCTAGCTTCAGTGCTTTACTAGGACCACTCGGCCTGGAGATGACAACCTCACATTAATTCTCTTCAATTTAAAAGCAAAGAAAAAAATGCATTCTTGTGTATGTAACTATGTGGTACACATACCTAACTGATACAGGAGCTGATTTAGGCTTTTCTGGTTCCACCACTGAGTCTGTTATAATCGTAGCTGTGCTGCTCATCCCTGAACTTCCAAAACCTCCAAAGCCTGGTGCTTTTTTGCCGGAACGTTCTGCATCCCGTCTCAACTGCTGCAGCTCTTTAGCCTTCCGCCTCATCTCTGCATTTGCTTCCCGTTCTTGGGTCTGGTGTGATGAGAACAATAATAAAAAAATTAATCAACAGATTCTGTATTTACAAAAGGGATTAAGCAGGATTTTAAAACAAATGTTTCATGTAAGAAGTAAATTTACATTATTCAAAGTGCATCATGCTAGTGCACAAGCATAGTACATCATCTTGTAATTAATACTTGCAAAATAATTTTTTATCCTTCGTCTATATTAAAGCACCTAATTAGCTAACAACCGTAACTCTTCATCCATTGCTAGTTATAATTTTCATTCAATTAAAATAAAAAATAAAACGATCATCTGACCACCATGATTAAAGAGAGCATATCAAAAGTGCACCTTTGTCACACTTTTAAGCCAAACGAACCAATCCACCTCACCTCTCTGACTGCGCGGAAGACCTTCTCCTCATGCGAGTCCATTTCGGTGAAAGTTCGGATCTGGGCCAAGTTAACATTTTCCCTGTAGCCCAATGCAACAATTTCATCAAAAGCAAATATGAGATCGAAACAGTGTTCCGAGATCTCACTCTCCTCCAGCACACGGCAGTACTCAGGGATCTGAAAACAGAAGCAGACAGTTGAACGGGATCTCATACTGAACGGAATACAAAGAACAGCAATGGAGAAGGGAAGTAAAGCAGAAAATCATTTCATACCACACGAGAGAAGAGACGTAGTGTCTCCAAGTCCTCCAGAATGTTGCTGTTCTTTGTGGTAACGAGTACCATATAAAGTTTCTCTAAGGGCTGGTAGACGTAGCGCACGCTGTCTGTCTCCACAAAGGTGTGCTGCTTCCCTGTGCTCATCAGTTTAGGGAAGGCAGCAAGGAGACCCTCGATGCGAGTGCGGGTCATCTCTACAAACTGCCGTGATACGATGGCTTTTCCTGACTTGGTGCACACTGCAGCTGCCAAGAGCACCTGAAAAAAAGGATAGTAAACAATGAGACACACTGAAAAGAACAAGCAAGACAGAAAATCTACTTTTTCCTCCTTTTCCTCTAATTTACTTGTTCTTAGAACCTGTGATACATCACTAATTCCACAAGTTAACTTGCGTATTTCTTCATAAGGTGGGTGACGCCCTAACAGAGAGATGGGTGGGAACTGGAAACAAGTAAATTAGGGAGAAAATCAGGGAAAAATACAAAAACATGAAATACAAAAAGCATGAACAAACAACCATGAAAATTTTTTTTTTAAATAATAAATAAATAAAAATGCACGGATGACTTAAGTCATAATGAAAGATAAATTCCATACATCATGTTACTGATGTTTAACAGTAATTGTTCATCAGCAGTCTCTTGTTCTCCATGCACCAATTAATTTTTCACAGCCTTCAAAATAACTCATTCAGTATTTTTTAAATAAATCTTAATTAGTTTGGACTGTAGAAATAAATGCCTGAATACATGAATGAACACATGACTGATTTTACTGGGGTAAAAATGTTTTTTTTTTTAATATGCTAATATGCCATAATATGTATATTAATATACTTGCATATTTTTTTAAGTTTCTGTTGCAGAAAATTAATCAACCTTCTGATCAATCAGATTATATTAAGCAATATCCAAGTAGTAAATAAATACACAGACAAACAGGCAGGATGGATGAGGTACTGTGCACTTGAGCCCCACCCCAACTCTGGTTCCAAAGAACCAGACTTTCTTGTATTTTTAATACAGACTTGAGGAACAGTTCTACAGGCTTCCTGAAGCACTTTTTAGTTCTCATTTTGCCCTATTTTTTAACCTCTCAGTTAAAGTTTTGTAGTACCTGATCAGTTTCAAAAAAATGTTTTTTGTTTGTTAATCCAAACAGTGACCTATGAAATATTCCAACATAAAAAAAACATCTAACTTATGACATGAACCAGTGAGAAACAGGTGCAGATGATGACGGATAATCATGCTGGTGATTAGTATACTGGTAATGCTGAGCGGTTGGAACAGACAAGAGGGGAAATGAGGTTGCTGCTGAGGTTGTTTACAACCAAATTTTAAATTGTATCTATATGAACTGGGCAGCCTGTCGCAGTAAAAACATTTGTTTCCCACGTATTTGATTAAATCAACGTCATTTAATTTGATTTAATATGAAGAAATTTTTGCAAGATTTTTGCACAGTGCTGTAGATATTTATAGAACGACAAAGCACTTGAGTAAAAGTCTGAACATTTTGTGCAAACAATCTGAGACAAATTCATTAATTAGATGAAATTTAGATTTAGTTCACGATTATTTAATTATTGAATATAGTGCACATTCATGAGCTCTTCCTTTAAATATTATGATTTTTTTTTTACAAACTGCATTAGTGTTTACTTATAAAAGGTTAAGTTTCATATTTCATAATGAATTTAAAAAATACTTTTGAGTCTGGTGTATTAATTTGTGTATATATAAAATTATATCCCATCGTTTTCTTTATAAATATCCCCATTTACTCATAAACTCTTTAATCTGAAACTACAAACTATGCACTTTCTAATCTGGTTCTACCCTTAACGTCTAACAGTAGCTAGCTTAGCTAGCTAAACCCAGGTAGCTAACAACACAGGACATAAACGTATGAACAGCTCGGTAATACATCAGTCTAACTTAAACAATATGTGTAAATATAAAGTTCTAATAATAATAGTTTTAATAAAACCTCGTGCTGTCAGACCGAACAGCTGTGACAGTAGCGCGGTCTGCTGTCAGTACTCAGCTAACCTGCTCTATGTTAGCCGGTAGCTAGTTAAGTAACTCTGTTCCGCTTTATAATCATAGATAAAAATGACTCAATTACCATTTTGGATCCGTCTTAATGTGCTGAATTCCACAGCTAAAATACTCAATCGCTTAAAAAAAACAATAAACCCCTGATTAACGCTACACGGTCTTTGTTTATTTCTTGTCAGGCTAACGTATCCAGACTTGCAGCAGGCACAGAGAAAGCAGAGCCACGTCTCCAACCGGAAAAAGTTCCAGTCTGAAACAGGTTTCTCTAAAAAGGAGCTGGAGCTGAAACAGCGCCCCCGTGTGGAGAGGAGATACAACGTCTCTCCTTGTTTACAACACATTTTCACAATTCGTAACCCAAGGATCAGAGCACAGGCTTCTTAAGATGTTCTGGTGCCACAAAAGTGTATGTTGTGTCTATAAAGAGCAAAAAATATCTACGAGAGAGAGAGAGAGAGAGAGCACAAAAAAGAATATGCTCATCGATATGTTAAATATGTAAGCTTTAAATTATATATTTTAGTAAAAATACATTTTAATTGAGACTAGTAAAGGACAATGAAGGGCTGCTGATGTGGGTGTTAATGATCTTCAACTTGTGATCTACTTGTGTATCTTGTGAAGTGCAAATAGTAGTGTATATACAACAGTGAAAATAGTGCCATCGTGCAACTTAAACATATAAAGTAAATGCAGTTAAAATTATATAACATGGCTATGTAGTACTACGGATATACACAGTTGTGATGTATTAATTGCGTACTGAAATATCAAACTCTTGGCAGGTCTCCAAAAACACCAGTTTCATTCGCTTATTAATTGTAGATTTATTTTGCATCATTCTCCAATAAACATTCTACAACATGAATGAATGAAATAATTTCAAGAATTGCTGCTTGAAAGACACCATCTTGACTAGCAGTATTACTGTGATTGGGTTTGAAGCAGATTCATACAGTAGTAGTGTTTTGAGTGACCTTTTCTTAAAAATATCAAACCAAAAAGGGAACATGATAAAATATTAAATTATGACTTTTTTGCTATGTAGTGTTGTAATTTGTTATTGAAAACCCTCGTTATTTTACAGAGTTTCGTTTTAGATTTGAGCACAGACACTTATACAGTATGAATATTTGAAGCAGTGAACAGATATAGTATCTATAGTACTTGCCCTAAATTAAGATTAGGATTTTTCAGTTCTTTGCAGCTGATTGTGCTGAAATTCGATTAAAACTTCTATTAAAACTACTCAGAGTAAACAGACACTCTGATTCAAGGCACAACAGAGGAAAATATACCACCCCCTTGTGGTGAAGAACATGAATCGTTATCATTATATTAAAATGATTTTTATTGCATATTTCAGAGGGGATTTTAATTCGCAGAGGCACGAGGTCGTCTAGACATTATCAAAAATTGCTGTAAAATGCAAATAGTGGCTTTCCTTTTTTCATACAAGTTATTAAAGCAACAACAAAAAAAAAGAATATTCAGGGGAAATAAAATAAATAATTTTCAACACAGCTTATGTAATGTGAAATGAATAAACTGCTGGAACGAAAGCCATGGATTTCAAATTATTATTAAGTCGCATTAGTTATTTTTAATATGCGACTGCAGTGTAAAAAAATCAATAAAGGATATAATGCATGGCAGTAGGGACAAATATAAATAGCTGATACTTACTTGCTCCAACAAGTGAATGTGCTAATGGCTAGTCTTACCTGAAGAACTAAGAAATAGCTAGGAAATTTCAGTCCTGAAATATCAAGTAATCAAACAACAGCTGTCTGCATCAATCTGGAGGCCAGGACCATCTTCATGGTAAAATGGATCCATCCTGTGGTGTCTGTAGCTCATAGAACTGACCTTACTTATTTAGTCTAATTTAACTAATTAATGTAAACTGGACTTCCTTCTTCTAGGTACTGTAGATACTGTACACTACTCATCCAAGTAGCTACTTCTGTCTGAAGTAAGTTGGTACTGTAAGTTCCTCATATTTGAGTCCATGGAGGTCAAAGGATACTCAGGATCCAGTTAACATGACTCATGAATCATTTGACTGAATTGTTTAACTGAATGGGAAAGGAACATGGCTTCAATTACATTTCTTTTAGGGTTTAAAATGTCTTCTAGTGAAAGGTAAGATCAGTTCCCTCTAAAATGCCTGTGCATGTTTCTATAGACCCTAGCTTCAGCAATAGTGAAACAGAGAATTGTACAGCACAAAGCAGTATGGAAAATATCCAACTTAAGCCTATAGACAGGGGTTTACTTTGATGTAGAAGCCTTCTCTTTGCATGTGATGTGAACATGCGCTCAGAGAGTTTCTGCAGTGTCCAGGGAGCATGGACACTCGATACAACATTAGCTGGTTGACAGGAAGTGAAGGCCCTTAAGTCAATCCTTTCTGGCACCTTACACGTCCAGAAAAACTCCCTTGTCACATGCACATGCTCATCCTGAGAGGAAGTGTATAAATATTTGTGAAGTAATAAGGATCAACCATGCTCACTTACTACTTCATTAGGTACACCTGTTCAGTTGTTCAGTTAACCCAAATATTGAATCAGTCATGGACATGGCAACAACTTCATGTATTTAGGCCAGTAGACATGTTCAAGACGATCTGCAGAGCTACTGGGATTGACAAAAAAACACCTCAAGGGTTTACAGAGAATGGTCTGAAAGAGAGAACATATTCAGTGCCCCAAAGTTCTCTTGGTGAAACTGATTTGTTGATTACAGAGGTCAGAGCAGAATGGCTAGACTAGTTCAAGCTGATAGAAAGGCAACAGTAACTCAAATAACATCTAATTACCACTGAGGTACAGTATGCATAAGAGTACCTCAAACTTGAAGCAGACTTACTTGAACAGCAGAGGACCACACTGAGTGCCATTTTTTCAGCTAAGAACAGGGAACTGGGACAGTAGAGAGGGTTACCAGCTTAAAAATTACTGTGAATTGTCAATCTTTCTCAACAGCTTTTAGGGAACTTTTACAGTTGTGCTATCAAGAATGTGCTGCCATATGGACTCTTGGTTTGGTTTTCCAGCTCCACGAAGGTGGAACAACAGGCATGGCAGCAGGTGGTGAAAATCATTAGGACTAGTCTCCCAGAGATTAACACAATCTACATTACATGCTGCCTTCATCGAGTGCACAGCATCCTGCGTGATCAGCATCACCCTGCACATCACCTGTTCCAGTTACTGCCCTCAGGTAGAAGGGCCAGGGATAGCTCAGTGGTTAAGGCATTGGACTACGGTTCGGAAGGTCCCACTTCCACCAAGGTGTCCATGTTGGGCCCTTGAGCAAGGCCCTTAACCCCACCTGCTCAGATGTATAATAAGATAAAAAAGTGTAAGTCGCTCTGGATAAGGGCGTCTACCAAATGCCTAGATGTAGATGTAAATGTAGGTACAGTTCCAACCAACAGACTGTCCCACAGCCTCTTTCCACAGGCTGTGAGGTTGCTGAATGATCAGATATCCCCCTCTATGACCCTGTCCCCATATATTCTTACATATTACACATCACTATTACAATAACTGTGAACTGGACTTTGCATTCATGCAGCACACACACAATACACACACTCTTCTAGTGATTTCCTTCTATATCATACTTCATAGTCATTATGGTTACTGCACTGCTGCACTATGGTTGCACTTTATTACACGACGGGAAAGATGATGCCTAACGATATCTCATTTATTTACACTTTATTATTTATAACAATAACAATAAAGTTGAATTGAATTGAATTGAATTGAATTGAATTGAATTGAATTGAATTGAAACGTAGGCTACAGTTCAGATTGGCTCACCAAAATTAGACAATATAAGATTGGAAAAACATTTTGGTCTTGATTTCTGCTGTGACATTTTGACGATTTTGACGAAACAATATAAAAGCATGGAGTCATCTTGCCTTGTATAAACGGTTCAGGCTGGTGGTGGTAGTGTAATGCTGTGGGCGAAATTTTCTTGCCACACTTTGAGCGACTTAGTATCAATTAAATGCCACTACTGAAATCAACGTCTCTGAAGTAACTGCTCATCTTAACTTACGCTACAAATCCTACAATAGATCGATCATTTACAGATCCCTGGATTACTCTCAGGGATTTGAATATCACTACCACTCATCTGCTCACACTTACTGAAAGATGTCCCACAGATTTTGCTGGAATGGTTTTGATCAAAGCCTCTTGTAAATTGGCCTAAGCCCACGTGGAGACTTTTGCCAAGGGGATTTTGGATGGAACAATGCCAGATACATGCTGTTTTCACCCAGTCTGGGTAAAAGGAAAACTCCAGCAGAAGGATAATATGATTTCTTGCAAAAAATGGTGGTAATACAGAACTAAGCAGGTTGAGTGATCCATTTCTAATCAACCAGGATAAAAAGGAAAAACAAGGGGGGAAAAGCTTTGAGTCTGGCAACAAGCACAGCCACTCCCCACACTTTTAACCTCAGTCTGTGAAAAGCTTTGTTCCTTATCATACAAAAAAAATTCTAGGTATAAAAGCCTTGAAATATAGATAGATGCAATGCAGACATACAGTATTTTCAACACCTCCCTTGTCCTCCAGGTTACCATGGAAACAATTCTCAGAATGTGTTATGTGGTTTGAATAAAATGAACTAGGAAGACAACGCACACTATATGGAAAAAATAACGAAATGTGTTAAGTTTAATTAAGTACATTAAGAAATCATATTATCATATGTTTCAAATTATTCATGAATTTTTTCGCAAGCACTTTATATTTCCAAGAGTCGTGGTAGCTCCAAAATCTATCCCAATGGGAACATTGAGAACGAGTCATAACACACATTCACACACTCTTTCACACCTAAGGGCTGTTTGGAGTAGCGCAATTCACGCAACAATATATTTTTGGTAGGTGGTAGGGAACCAGAGCATCCAATGGAAAACCACATTGCACAGTGGCTGCCCTTGCCTTTATTGGCTTAATGGTTAACATCACAACCTAGGGCTTAGCCTTTTTATCAACATAACCTGTTAAGTGTGTGTTTCATAGAAAAAAAAAACAGACAGAAATCACAAAATTCAAGAAAAAAGAGTAGTCAGAAATAACACTGCTTATAGAGCCAGATACAGTAAATAATATTAATAAGATCTACAATCAGGGTATTTAAATTTAATTCTGACACATCTGGGTGGCATTACTTGGTGGCATGAGGATTGTTTATAAAGTTTATGGCACAGCATGGACTGATGCCTCGGCTCTATTCTATTTTCATATTTCTTTTCTTCTTTCTTTTTTTGTTGCTAAAATGATGATTTTTCATACTCTTATACTGATCTCTTCATTTTTTTTTCAGTTTAAAATGCTGAGAGATGTGAAAGTAAATGAGAAACATGATAAAACACACTGTACACCATGTGCACACTTATATACCCACCAAGGGGCATTGTCTGGTAGCCCATACACTTTTCTGTAACAGTACGTGTTTTGAGGAGATAGCAGGGAAACCTTGAAGGATGCTGAAGAAACCAATACGGACACAGTGACACAGACAACAACCAGAACTGGGGACTCTGTAGCTTACATACTGTACTGTATATTTTACAAAATACCTTAATAACATATTGAACATATAAATACGGTAAACTGACTTATAGCATATTAGAAAGCAAATTGTTACAGTACTAGCATTGTATTATTGCAGAGTAGGTACACTGTATAATAATAATAATAATAATAATAATAATAATGTTTATTATTATTATTATTATTAT
>QMIH01000446.1:61745-72131 GCA_003987875.1 Clarias batrachus | reverse complement strand
CAGGCATGGGCAAACTACGGCCCGGGGGCCACATGCGGCCCGTTAAACGTTTTGATTCGGCCCGCCAAACTTGAAAAAATTTAATAAATTAACCTTGTTAATGTTTTATTTCCCCTGTAATTCTGATGTTTCCTCACTAGATGCTTTAAAATAAAATGGTCATTTATTTGATTTTCAGTGTTTAAAGACTCATTTCGAAGTCAGAGATTTTATTGTAATGCTTTTCTTCATTTTCATTGGAAATTAAAGCACATGTTTTCTCCATATCCCAAGATGTGTATTTTTCCCCCAATGAGGTGATGTTACCAAAGCATGCCATCTATCTGCTCCTGTTCCGGCCCCTTTGTCAAATGTTAGAACTCAATGTGGCCCACGAATCAAAAAGTTTGCCCACCCCTGCCATACATGCATATGATATATTGAATCCAATATGTAAGGCCTGGAACTCTGAATGTTGACCAGGTCTTGACCTGTGCTCAAAATTCCAAAGATCTCTGTTACTGATGTCTTGGTGCCAGATACCTCAGGAAACCTTCAGAGACCTTGTGAGTCCCATGGATCAAAGGTCAGAACTGCTTTGGGGTCACAAGCTGGCATTGGGCAAGTGGGTTTGATACAAGAGACTTGCAGACTTGAAATGGCAAATAGTCCAGAGAGCAACAAAAATCAGCATAATAATGTATGTTATTTTACAGTGATGGTCTGGAAGTGACCTCCCAAAACAGACTTAAAATCACTGTCTTAAGTATGAATGCATTTGAAAAGTATGTGAAATTTGATATTGTTATGTTCTTCAAGTCTAATTGTTTTTTTTTTTCAAAGAATCAAATATATGCATATGTGCCATTTCAATCTTTTATAAAAAAAAAAAGGTTTCTATTTTATTTGCACACGATGTATTATTATATGTAACAATTTATTAAAACAATATGTTATTGCTGAGCAATTCGCTTTAAGTCATGCTGTGAGGTGGTGTTGTATTATGTAAAACATGATTGTAAGAAATACACTCCATATTTATCCACATAATATATATATATATATATATTTAAAAAATTCAGCCGATCTTAGTATTACGAAGAAGTAAGCGCAGTAGCTTTCAGCTTCTCTGCCTAGAGGAGGATTTTGTGACCATGGACCCAGTAGCCAGCCCCTTGATGGGGGCTGCTTGGTATGTGAAGGAGGGGTAAGAAGGAGGAGATGCTGGTGAAGGGGGAGGGTAAACAAACCAGTCTGAGCCATCTGAACAGAAACAGGAACAAGAGCGTGGGACATGAAGACATGAAACTACCCCTTCTTATTAATCACAGAGAACACCATGACTGCAACAAAGAGGAGAGGAGATACACAATTTGCGAGGAACAAGCCTGAGGAACCATGCAAAATTCAGCAGCCAGGAGACATGGCATACTATCCCATTCCTCTGTTCTTTCTTGTTATGGCTCTGAACTGAAAACAGGGATGCTTCGTTCTTCATATACCAGATACTGGTCAGTTTATTTAATTCAAAAGAGGATTTAGTTGGGGATTTGAGCCCTGTTGACTCATATTTTGGAGGATTTACCAAATCAAGCAGAGATCTGGATTTATACATGCTGACAGAGATATTGTCCCGGTGTGTGAGGGCTGCATCCCATCACTGGACGAGAACGCTCAGTGCAGGCTGCTTTTGTTGTGTGACTGACTAATGTGCCCACCCTTTTGGCTGAGGCTGCTTCATTTTGTTATGGTCTTGTCCCGGTCTATTATATACCACACCTTGGAAAGAAAGAGCATGGAAGGTTAGAAAAGCATCTCCAAGCATGGGAGGAAAGCCAATGAAATGGTATGAATGAAATTCTACCCATTTACTTACTGCACTAGCTGCTCTTGTTTTGTTTTCTTATATCAGCAGGTAATAAAAACTGATTCTTTAATTATATCTAGATTTTATTATCATTTGCACCAGTCTGATATTCAGGATTGGATTTGGGGCCGATACCAGCAAAAATGATGGATCAAATATTGAGGGGGAAAAATAATTAATTCGATTCGGTTCGGTAACAAATATTTAGTATTATAAACCTTGACTCTATTTGTGTTGTGTGCAGTTTGCTTGAAATATATAAGCAGATTTTGTGTGATCACAGGTTTTGAATAAGTTGTTTTTTAAATTGTGTTTTTTTTCTGTATTGTTATGGGTTAGATAAAAAAAAAATTGTTGCTTTTAAAGAAATAATAACATGGTCTTGAAATTGGCTGATACTCTTGTATTTAGTTTCAGTATTAGAAAGAATTTTTTTTTTGTGCCATCTCCAAAATATAACTGATTAATGTAGACCATGTTAATGTTATTATTAGAATATTGATAGAATTTGTATTATCAATAAATATATAGATAGCATTATACGCTTTATGTAGTCTAATGAGGCTTACACTCCTCATGCTCTTCCAAGCATAACCCACGTCATTCATTTTATTCCTAATATGATTAATCTGGTTGCTTCAGTTTTCATGCGAGCCTGACTTGTGGGTGTTGGTACCAGAATAAAACTGCCTGGCAACCATAAACCATTGTATTTTGAATAGTAAGTGGTATCCATTCATCTGTCCTGAGTCATGAACTAAATTCTGAGCAAAATCTGTATAAATGTCCTGTGTATGGTTGCTTAATAATTTCTCAGATTAGTCCAAATTCCAAAACAGAATTCATATACAATTGTGGTAATCGTTGGAACAATTATGTGGCAAATACTTATTTAGTCATTACTGTACATGCATAACAGTCATTACTTAAATTTGATCCCGTTTTTTTCCCTTTTTTTTTTTGACTGTGCTGTCTCATTTCCACGTGCTGAATTTTGTCATGTCAGTCTATGCATCTCTGTTCCTTAGCAACTGTACAAAGCAACTATAAAAAGACTGAGTATGACTAGGAGTCTATTTAGCATTTTGTTGAAGAAAGTAAATAATTTACCAGTTTATTATGCCAAGAAAAAAACAAAAAGGTCAGGAATTATGGACCAAATTGTTCTTTTAGAAATTACAAATAGTTATATGGTGATATCGCCTTGATTAACAACTTTATTTATTAAAAGGTTGTAAAATGCCTGGAGTAGAATGTCATTAATACTGCTTGCCTTTTTATATGTCCTGTATACAATCATAACTGGAGGTGAAGTAATATGAGACAAAGTAATTGTCCATATCCAATTGATCTTTCCCCTTTAGTACATAAAACCATCATTTAAGATCACTGTAGTTTGGAATAGTTGGAATGGGTTTCCAGTGAAATCTTATGAGAGCACATTCCATGGAAATATTTCAGCACAAGGTAAAARCCTACATGGGAATGGAATTTATGCATTGTTCGGTAGAATCAGCACTAACAATGCACAGATCAATCATTTAATGCTCATTAAAAGGATTGTTATATGAAACTCTTTACACCTAGACAGTCTCCTGAAAACTGTGGATGTGTGCTTCTGAATCAACTGCTGCTGAGCTTTTCTTTAAAAATATTCTTGCTGTTTGCTTTACCTCCACAGTCTCAGTTCACCCAGCCCTACACACTCACCTAAAGAAGAATACATCATTGGTCAGTCTGAAGAACAGGGCGAGAGTGTAGGAAACCACACAGAGCAACCACAAAGCCTGAACGGTAAGATTACAATATAGATCAAGTATAGATCATCATCAAAAATCATCATCCACCATTTCTTCTGTTCTTGTTCTAGCAGATGCAATAAAGTTGTCATCCAATGAGCCAACTCCAGGACCAGAGAACACTGGCACAGGAGATGGGAACTCCTGGGAGGAGCAGCTTTATATCCAGCAGGAGCAGCTGGAGAAGGAAATGCAGGAGACTAGGAAGATGGTGACAAGGCTTCAAGTTAGTATTTATTTATTGTTGTTCATACATATGCCATATACTATATGGCCAAAAATATGTGGCCATCTACCTATCGTATCCATATGTGAACCTTTCCAAAACATGTTATAATAAGACTGAACAAGCACACAAATAAGTTATGCTTATGGAAGAACTCAGGTGTCCTACATAGTAATAAAAGGTAGATGAGTATGACTTCTATTAGAAATTGCAGATTAAATAAAATATTTTTTTCATCTGGGTCCGGTAGCAATATACCGAACACTGAAAAATAAAACACTGATTGCTGTACAGTAGATATTACTAAGTCCATTAGATGCATTAGCTGACATTGAGCTATTACTATTTTAAACGTTTCTTTTATATACTGTATATCACTTGAAAGCTTTAAAATATTCCAAAGTGGGAAATAATAAGGACATAGGCCTTACCTCTGAGTCTCCAATTTCTGTTGAAAAAGTAATATGCTGTTGAAGATGAAGACCAGATGAAGGCTGTCATAGAGTCTAAGAAGGCATACGTAGATGGTTTTAATTGAAACTTAAGTTTTGCTTTCTTTAACCAGCTTTCATCCACCAAGTGTAACCAAATTTAAAAAAAAAATCATATACAGGCTACAAGAGAAGTTTTGGACCTAAACCTACAGGAAAAAAAGAAAATATAATAATGTACACATTCCTTGTTGATCCTATAGTACATAATGTCCAGGATAACATTTGCATTTATTACTTCATTCAGGCTTTGCTGCTTCATGGGTCACTTCCTGAAGATGAGCAAACAGCTTCACTATTTGGAGACAGCATTATCAATGCAGAACAGCAGTTGGTAACTTACTTGCATGCAATTAAAAAAAAATGCATTTGTCTATTCTTTTTTTGATAGACTTCATGTAATTTTCAAGACAGATTATAATTACAGCTTTTTCTGGTTTGTTCAGATATTAATTCGCAGTCGTCTGGATCAGAGCATGGAAGAGTCTTTGGATCTGAAGGTGAGTATTTATAGCAGATGAGCTGAATACTCAGATAAGATATTGACCAGTAGGTTTAATATTTAATATTCTTTCCAGAGGGAGTTGTTAAGGTACAAGCAGGAGGCACGCAATCTTCAGGCGGTTAAGGTAAACCAGAACATAAATTATCAATGATCATTAATTTTTTCAATCTATTACCTGAAGGGTATTTGTGATCACCACAGAGAGTTGTAATTTTGAATAATCAAATACCAAATGATATAATCCAATAGCACGGTGGTTTAAAAACATTTATTCTCCATCCCAACAATTTTGCCTTTCAGATTTTTGTTTTAACCTTTCTCTGGAATTTGGTTTATTACTCTAAAATAGATACATATAGTTTGTGGATTAGACATAAAATATTACACTGGTCAGCCATAACATTATGACCATCTGCCTAATGTTGAGTAGGTAACCCAATTTGCCACCAAAACAGTAATGACCTGTGTGTTCTAATACTTTTTTTTTACTGGAACCAGCATTAACCTTTTCCTGAATTTGAGCTACAGTAGCTCTTCTATTGAAATGCACTACAAAGGCCAGGGTTCACTCCCCATGTGCATCAGTGCGCCTTGGTCACCTATGAGGCCTGGGAATATTACACAAGAGCTGCTGTTGTTCTGACCCATTTRTCTAGCCATTACAATTTGTCCCTTCCTACAGTAGATACATTTTTAATATCTCTTTACAATGGTGTCTAAAAGATGGTGGGATATATTAGGCAGCAAGTTAACCTTTTTTTTGCTGAAGTAAAAAATGGGCAAGCAAAAGGATTTGAGTGACTCTTATAAGGGCCAAATTGTGATGACTAGAAGACAACTCCACATCTGCAGCTCTTGTGGGATGTTCCAGGTCTGCAATTGTCAGGACTTACCAAAAGTACTCCAAGGAAGGAAAACCAGGGAACTGGTGTCAGGATCATGGGTAGGCAAGGCTTACCAAAGGACATGGGGAGTGAAGGCTGGCCTAGTTAGTTCAATTCAATAATAGAAGTGCTAGTGTAGATTAAAAAAATAGAAAGATCAGAAGGTGTCAGAACACAATGGATTACTGTTATGGTGGCAAAAAGGGGACCTACTCCATAGGCAGTCGATCATAGTATTATGGCTGATCGGTGTATTCAGCAATTTTGAACTACAGGACAGAGAAATGAAATGGAAACTTCAGTTTGTGCCTACTGTATGTTCTTGACCTGCTACTCTAGGATTCCTTGCAGTACCGCATGTCAATACAGGAAGACTCAGTACTGCAGCTTAAGCAGGAACTACTCCGATCCAGCATGGACAAGGAGGAGCTAGCAGGGCAGAATGTGAGTGTAAAGTCTAAAATGTAAAGCACCATTTTCTGTACCTAAATGCTCTATGTTCAATATGGTGTCATATGGGAAGATAGATGTGATAAGCAGTAGGATGAACTATTAATATAAACAGAATSTGTTTGCAGACGGAACTGCAAAGGAAGCTGAGTGATAGAGACAGATTRCTGAGTGAATACAAAGTAGGTGATATTCCTCGATATTATAACAATCTGTAAATAAAGTCATTATTTGATTATTAAGAGTGAATAATAATAATAATAAATTCTTTGCAGAAAGAAATTGCACAGAAAGACAGACAACTTCAGCAGCACCAGTCCAAACTGGACGAGTCAGTTTGCAAACTCAATGAGACTAATCATAACATGGTAAATTACACAACGTACTGTATATAATATATAAGGTGTTTAATTTTTATTGCAATGTTTTGCAATTAGACAGAATCGTAATCAGGTAGAGTATGGAGTCTTGTTTTTTCACATTGTCTTATTCAATGTTATGTCTAGATGTCTAGTTGTGAGAACAACGGCTACAGCCATACAGTGGAACGGTTGTCTTCACCATTTCCACATAGAGTGGTAAGTCTGAAGTTAAAGAGTTTTTCACCTCAACATTTGTGATTTTTGGCCCTCAGACAATGGTACAATATTTGGTATGCACCATATGTGTCAGAATGATGAGCTGCAGCTGGTCCGGGATGCTCTACGCAGCCTGAGGAACACATTCAGTGGTCATGACCCCCAGCATCACACACTGGACACCCTGGAGCAGGGAGTGTCCAGCCTGATAGACCGTCTCCATTCTGCTGACTCAAAGAGGAGGCAGGATAGAAAGGCAAGCATTTAAAAACTGCATTTTCCACAAGTATTTATTACTTGAGCATATTTATTTATATCATTGTGTCCAAATGCAGGGCTCAAACAAATCACCAGGGCGAAGAGCCAATCACACTGATCGAGAGTCATGGCCACCTAGTTCAAGTAAGACACTTTTCATTTACGGTCAATTACAATTTAAGAAAGCAATAAAACACAATGGTGGGTTGTCCAGTGACAGTCCAGTATAATGCAAAGCCCTACACATTGTCAATAATTTTCTAATAACAGAGCACCCTGAAGTCTTATATTCATCTTGTGCCACTGCAACTTGCCAACTCCAACAATGTTTTATTTATTAAAAATGGAACATCATATTTTGTAGTTGTTTATTGAAATATTAAATAAATAAAATTAAAAAAAATTCTAGATAAGTTACTAAGATTAAATTGCATTTGTCATGTTTAAGAGTCTTGAAATAGTTAAACTAACAGAACAGCTTTATCTGTGATCTGGATCTTAAATCAAACTTCTGACCACTCAGAATGAAGGATAAAAAAAATCATGTATTGTAAATAAATTGTGTTCTTTCATTTTGCAGAAATACCCCACTCTCACAGTAGTCCTGTGCTCAGCGCCTCAACCTCAACAAAAATACTTTATTTCACAGATCGCTCTCTCACACCCTTTCTAGTAAACATTCCTAAAAGGTAATAAAGACACATTCATATTCCCAAGTTCTCTTCTGTGCAATATTTTAATGGAATCAATATTTTCAGACTGGGTGAAGTCACACTACAGGATTTCAAGGCCGCTGTTGGAAGACACTTCAATTACCGTTATCACTTCAAGTCTCAGGACCCTGAGTTTGGGACAGTGAAGGAGGAGGCAAGTATATACTGTAGTTCAGCATACAAGATGGTATCAAATTTKAAGACTAGTTTTGCAACACAGCAACAGACGGTAGCACAAAGCTGCACGCACAGTCGCAGGAAGCAACAACCTTCATAAGTCAGTGTGCCAAAAGACATCATCCTGTGTACATCGGGACTTGTGCAGCTGGTGCAATTCTGACCACGTTTCATCCATTGACCACTATTTCATTATGGACAGCAAATTAGAACAAAGACCGAACATGAAAATCTGCGTGAAAGTGGACAAATCTGCCACAGAGACATTTGATGTGATGTGGCAAGTTTACAAYGATGCTACAATGAGTTGTTCAAAGTGTTTTAAGTCGCAAGCGCACTTCAAGATTGGAAGAACATCACTGGATGATGACGAGAGATCAGGAAGACCTTCCACAAGCTCAAAAAATGTTAAAACCATGTGCACTGTAACTTGTGCATGATGATTGATAGAGAACAATCCAGAACATTGCTGCCATTGTCGGTGTGTCATACAGAACGGTCCAGGCAATCCTCATGTGTGATTTGAACATGTGCCATGTTGCTGCCGAGCTCATCCACAGGCTGCTGACCCTGGAGCAGAAGGAACATTGTGTCAATGTCTGCCAAGAACTCTGTCAGCATGCCGTGGATGACCTTTTCCAAGGATCATTACCAATGATGAAACTTGGGTGTATGGGCATGATTCTAAGATGAAGCAACAGTCTCACGGTGAAAGAACCCATCAACACCAAGGCCAAAAAAAGATGAACCAGGTCTGCAGCATTGTCTTTTTCAACATYCATGGCATTATGCATCAGGAATTTGTCCCCAGGGACTGTCAGTAGTGAATTCTACTGCCAGGTTTTAAGACGTCTATGGGAGGACATATGGCGAAAGCGATGGATCTATGGTGCACAAACTCTTTGATACCCCCTTGTATGAGAGCTACTGTAATAGGTCTAAAGTTGTAAAATAATTCAGGTAACACATTATTGTGCAGTGTAATAAAGTGCTGTCTATTTACATTTTGTCAATCAGGTCTTCCAGGATGATGCTATTATACCTGGCTGGGAAGGGAAGATTGTCGCTTGGGTGGAAGAAGACCATACTGAAAGCAGGTAACTGAAGACTGAAGAACATCTGGGATTTGGTATCCATAATCTGCCGAATGCACTCATTTTATATGTGTTTATACCTCAGCACTTCACAGATCTGCACCTGTCATCCCATATAATGCAATGGTCCATTTTTGTGTGACAAATGATTGTAAAAACTGTTTACAAAACCATGTCTGACCTGGCGTTGAGAGTATTTATACTATGATTTTTTTTTTTTTTGGAGACAACTTTCCATAGTGTTCAAAAAAGACAAACATATTAGTATTGACTGTGTACAAGCTATCAGCATATATGCCAAAATAAACATTAAGTATTCATCCCAACCAAATTAATTCTAATACAACCTGTTGCCATTAAGAAGTTGCATAATTAGATGAAAAGAATCCAATAATTTTTGCCCTGTCTCCAATATTATGAATTATTTTATGCAGATTAATGACATACAGTATAGTCCATTTTAATTCCAGATGGAAAAGAAGGTAAAAACTTCATCAAGCGACTGTATCATTATATGCGTTTCAAGTCACAGCTTATAGTGTCATGCTGGAGTATCTTGCTGAAACCACAATTAACGTATAATTAACTCTTTTTTTTAAATAAGAAAAGAAAATCCTTTTTAGATTTTGTATTATCGTTGGTCTAAAATGTGAACCTAAAAGAGCAAAGATGGGACCACTTAATTTGTTAAAAAGTATMATTTTAATACACAGTGTGCTGTTGAAAATAATTTCTGTATAGTGTGCATGTTGGTCTAGTGGTTTTATCCATGTTAAATCRAATGTTTGTCCACTGTGTTAATAAAGATGCATTTCCTGTACATTATGAGTTCATCAAATCCTTTACATTTTATTTTCTGCAAACCTTGCAAAATTAATTCAGTTTATTTATGATGTCATGAATATCACTATAAGGATAAGGACACTAATATACTGTAGCATACAGTAGATACACACAGTAGATGAGTCATTTAATGAAGCTGAAAATGGAGTGTATGCAGTAGCTTATGATTTGACCTATTTATTGAATTTGCAGTACAGATACTGTAACAGTGAGTATGTGTTTCTTCTTGTTGAATGTTGCATGGCACGTGTCTTCTTTCACTCGCTCAGGGAACCAAAGATGTAGAAAATACAACTGTTCCACTTCCAGCAATATGTCATCCTGAAAACACGAATGTTGGTGTCGAAAGACAATATATAAGAATACTCCAGTAAAATAAACATCTGATAAAAGTGATTAACAATAACAGAAACAGCAAAAAAATAATTCCATAAAACAGCAACAAAAATAATTAATTCATCTTCTAATTCATTCCTATTCTATTTTATGTGTGTGTGTGTGTGTGTGTGTGTGTGTGTGTGT
>QMIH01000446.1:21056-45416 GCA_003987875.1 Clarias batrachus | reverse complement strand
TTTTTTTTTTTTTTAACAGACAGAAACAGAAGACATTTTAAGACTGTCATTAAACATATCCCAATAGCTTCCTCTGAAACCTATTAAATATTATAAAATATGCAAAGAGACTTTCCACACACACAGCTTTAGCAAAGATTACTAGTAATTTACCGAAAATTACATTTAAGATTACATTTAGTAATTTGTGTGCGTGTGTGTGCTACAAACGCATTTTTTAAAATCATAAAATACACTATAGCTGACTGTTGGCACAGAATATTAAAACATGAACTCCAGCATTAAGTTGCGTGCCCGCCGCGAAAGTTCCTCATGCTGTGTCTCAATTCCAAGACCGCAAAGAGCGGACTTGACTTGGAAATGCACACTCGAGGGTTTGAGGACGTTTTCAGAAGTTCCTGCCAAAATGAGGCTATGTTGACCGGATACATAAGCGCGAAGCACCGTAGGACCGTAGGAAAATTGTTCAGGCAATTTTTTAAATAGACGCTATCTTTAATAAACAATTGATGTTTTGAGCTGTACACACATACATCCTTGCTTAAACAGCTCTTAAAACTACACTTTGTGACACAATAACAGCAATATTTCAAACATTTTGCACGCTGGCGTTTGGAGAAATAAAGAATAAACCAGTTGTTGGGTCAAAAATAACCCAACCAGGTGTTCATTTGTAAATTACCCACTACATCTCATTTGACCCAGCATTACCCAACCCAACAATGTGTTTACAGAAACAACCCAGCATTTTTTAGTGTACAATAATGTCAGAAAATAAAATTTTTTATTAAGGATAACTGCTGATAATAATAATAATAATACACCATAAAAATGCTGGGTTAAAAACAACCCAAACTGTTTTTTTAACCCAGCTGCTGGATAAATATTGGACCAACTACATACTGGGTTAATTTAACCCAGCAAAATGGGTTATTTATTTAACCCAGCAAGATGGGTAAAATATTCAATCAAATGCTAGGTCATATTTAACTATAATGCTGGGTTAATTCTACCTCACAAATATGTTATTATTATTTTATGTTTTACATGTCTATGGGTAAAACAGTTTAAACAGTTAAATTACTGATATACTGGTCTATTACAACAAAAAAACGAAGTTTAACAAATCATACATATATGCAATAAACAACACCCAATTAATTGTACAAATCATATAAAAATATTTATATTTATTTTTCAAAAGCACAAGATAAAATAATACCAAACAAGTTCAACAGCGACATCACTACAATACAATGGAACCTCGGATTGCGAGTAACGTGGTTTACGAGTGTTCCGCAAACCGAGCAAAGATTTTTAATAAAATTTTATTCGTAAACCGAGCAAGTATTAGTTTACAAGCTCCAAGTATCATGTATCACACATGCGACTCTTATTTTGACACCGAGCGTCACTCTCTCACCTTCCCCACTCACCCCCTTCCCCCCACGGCTTCGCAAACACACAGAAACTCTGCTCGTCTCTTACCCTGCATTCACACTGAACGCGGCGAGAGTGTCAAAGACGCCGGAAGTCATTCATTTTCAATGGGAGCCGGCGGGGAGAGCGGCGAAGGGAGGTGAAATCAGCTCAACTTTAGGGTAATGAGCTATGACGCGGTTGAGCGGCAACCAATTAAAAGGGAGGTCCTCCGCTTGAGAGGATTCCGCGGGATGCAGTCCTGTAACGTTTGTTCCGGCGACATTAGTTCCCAAGCAAAATGGAGGAGAGGTTGATTATTGCAATAGCGGGTGTTTATTAATTATTAATGTTATTTTAATTAAAGACAAAGTCTAGTAAGTGATTCTAATGTTATAATAATAAGAAAAATAATATAATAAAAATATATATATTAAATTAGACTAGCAATTCACAATGAACAGAAGCCACACCATATGAATGGCTTATAATTTGTTTATTTCTACAATACAGTTCTTTCTATGAATCAATTTCTTGTTATCTTCCACATTTTGGTCAGTCTCCATAAGATCAACAAGCTTGATCCTTTAAATACAAGAAAGGCATTCGGTCTACGTCAGAGCGGCCAAGAGCGGCGACAGGCATCGGTGGCAGGGCGCGCGCGCAATTTGACACCAACACACACGCACACACACACACTCTCTCATCTTTTTCACCCCCTCCCCGGCTTCACAAACACACAGAAACTCTGCTCTGTCGCGATTCTTTTCAAAGGTAAGATGCTGGTTTATTTGTTTGTTTGTTTTTTTACTTTACAGCAGCGATTCCCTTAGTATGCGCTCACGCCAGGTCAGAGAGATTTCTTTTTTCCCTGTTAAAACTGTGTTTCTGTGTTTGTGTGTGTCCATTTGTTGTGAAACTTAAGTGATTCTGTTAGTAAGCGCTCATACCAGTCTCGCTTTTTTTCCGTTAAAACGGTGTTTCTGCTGTGTTTATGCGTTTATGAAACTTAAAAAGTGAGTCCGTTAATATACGCTCATGCCAGTCTCAGAGAGATTTCTTTTTTTCCTGTTAAAACGGTGTTTCCGTTGTGTGTGTGTGTTTGTTATGAATCTTAAAAAACGAGGTGGGGAGAGGGAGGAGGAGTGTTACTGTGTAAACCAAGGCGAGGGAAGGGGCTAATTCCACACACACACACACACACACTGCGCTCACCAATGGAGGATTTATTTGTACTTTTTTAAAAGGTAAAGTGCAGATGAATTTGTTTTATTTTCATTTTATAGATTGTATTAATTATTTTTATGTATTTACTTTTTGGGGCTGTGGAACGAATAATTTGAGTTTGCATTATTTCCTATGGGAAATCATGATTTGGTTTACAAGTGTTTTGGAATACGAGACCACCTCCGAAACGAATTATGCGCGTAATCCAAGGTTCCACTGTACTATTACTGGTGCTGGTCATTATSTCCCAACATCAGGATGTAGGGGTTCGGCCTTGACACTTCAGCCTGCTGGAGATATTACACAGTGTTTATTCCAGCCTTAAAAAGAAAGAAATTAAAGAAATTAAAAGTATATGGAAAAATCGAGAGTGTGGGTAGTATTCATATTTGTAAGAACATTAGTGTTTTGTAACACCTCAGCTTTTTATATGTGGTTGCTAACGCTAGCAACCTAGGTAAATGCATCAGCGTAACTACAGTTAACAGTTTAGCTTTCATTCATCACTTCACCACCTTCACTCTACACAGAAAGCTAAAAAGCACATTTTTGCAGTTTCTTTAATACACAGGTGGGGTTCTTTGGTTTGGCTAGCTAGCAGTCACTGTCAGATAAACTAGCATGCTATAGCACAGACCAGGCTGAAAGTTTGAGTGTAACGTTAACACGGTAACMGTAATAAATGTTACATACAGTGAACAAATTCAGTCATAGGTGAGTGAAAGTGTGTATAGAGACCTTATATTTAACGTTTACATTTCCTCTTAAATGCAAAAAAAAGACATGAAGCTGACACAGCCATTGAATACACAGGTGAACTTCGGGGGAGGGGCGGTTTTCCATAACAGCAGCGACAGGTATCCGAAGTGCTTGTGTTACCATGGTAACGCAAGGAGGAAGTGACGTTGCATGGTGTTCTGAATGGTGGAATTTTGTATCAGACATTTCCTGCGCAGGGAATAGGATGTAGGGAGTAGTAATTTCAATGTATATGGACTTCATTCTCCCTGATTAGTAGTAGCGTTTCGTAAATAGGCCGTTAATGGACAGTTTATACGACAACGAGTGATTTATTTATTATCACCACAAAAGTGGGTGGTATGGAGGGTCGGAACAATGTTTGAATTTCCGTGGGATTCCGATGAGTTAGTTATTGTTATTAGCGAAGTCGAGGAAACACATTTCACAAAATAGTAATTGCTTCTGTTGTAGGATCCGACATATTAGCCACAGATTCCGTGCTTCAATTTTCTTTTTGCTAAGCATCACCTGTGTTTTGTGCCGCTGCAATATTCAGACATTATGTGTTTTGCTGTTTACAAACCGCTACCACCAATCATGGACCAATCAATCCGTCTACACTGAAATTACTTACTTTTACACTGAAATGCCTGCCGGTTACACTCAGAATCTCATAGGTGTATGTGCGCGCATCTCATATGTGTATTTGCACAGAGCATGTGTGTGTGCATGTGCATGCATCTCATAGGTGTGTGTGCACGGAGAGTTTGTGTGTACGCGCGCGTCTCATATGTAGTTCTTTGAGCAGGTAGTAGTACAATCAATTATTAGTACATAAGAATACATAATTATTAGTGTGTAGATAGATTTAGACGAATATAGTAATTATGCATCCTTAAGTACTAATAATTGATTGTAATTGAGAAAACGGAACAAATATTATAATCTCTAATAATACCCCTATCTCGCCTACGCGGCTTCGCGCGGTGGCTGTAAATACAGTTCATCATGATTCACCGAGAGTTTTGGCGTTGTGATTACGTTTCCATCTTTCAAACATGTTTAATTTTTTGGCAATCCTCGCGGAAGCTTGGGGACCTTGCAGAACTTCATGGAACATCAGCGGAACGTCGGCGGGCAATCGCTGCGACTCATGGTGTCTAACACCGCATCTCACTGCGAGTCAAACCGCATAGGTGAGATAGGGGTATAACAATAAATGCATTGTCTGTAAATAGGAATTTGTGGAAGTGCATACAGTATGTCACAAAAGTGAGTACACCCTTCACATCTCTGCAAGTATTTAGTTATATCTTTTCATAGGACAACATTGCATAAATGACTCTTTGACACAATGAAAAGTAGTCAGTGTAAAGTTTGTATAGCAGTGTAAATTTATTGTCCCCTCCAAATCACAAAAAATACAGCCAATAATAGCTGAACCCCTGGCAACAAAAGTGAGTACATATGTCCACAGTATGTGCAACGGCTGTGTGCGTGTGTGTGTGTGTGTGTGTGTGAGAGAGAGAGAGAGAGAGAGAGAGAGAGAGAGAGAGAGAGAGAAATAGAGATAGAGAGAGAGGCTCATGGCAACTTCCATTCTAAGTATCATGACTTGAAGTAGATTGTGATGTACTCTACAATAAGGACGTACTAAAAGAGGTACAGAATCTTCATTAAATCATGACTGCTATCGTTAGCAAATAAAAATGAACTGAACTGAATTGTACAGTTCAGTTGTTAATATAAATTTGTGATTTGAATTACAAGTACTACTCAGTGGCATCATTAGGCTTGTGTGAAACCTCTGGTGTTAAACCTGCTTTAATGGTGTCACCAAATGCCATAGGTGACTATTATACAGTCTATTATACTAATCAATTAAAATGAATGGATTTTAATTTATTTAAGCTGTTCAAACAAATCATTGCTGAGGGATCCTATAATCATAGACATTAATAAGTACATGCCAAATTGTCATTGTCAAAATTGTCAAAAAACAACAAACTAAAATAATAAAAATAACATTAAAAGAATATAATTTTGATTGGCTGTTTCTGATAAGCAAGGAATCAACTGTCTTCCAGCATTTCTTATTCACATGGGAGATGGCTGGCCTCTTGGCCTCCACATCATCCCAACCCTGCCAGTAGCAAGGTATTCCTTGGAATAGCCAGGTATAACCTCCTGTCCTCCACTGTGACTTCTGGTGCAGGTTTTTAAAGCATTCCACCTATCAGCAGTCACATAATAACAGAACCGGAAGCAATCCACTGACATGCCTGCACACACCTCTTTCAAACATGCCACACAGGTATACAGTACAGTATATAATTTATGATAGTAATCCATTGCCAACAGAAAGACTACGTTGCCACCAAGGTCATGTGCYCTCATTTGACATGGGCTATAAGATTTAAGACTCTTAAATTTCTTTTTTTGTATATATTTTTTATTTTAAACAACCATTTAAACACTACAGTTTAAAACATACAAAGTAATTAAGAGAATAAATAATAATCATAATAATGTAATAATATAGGAAATGGTCTCAAACATGGAATATTATTGAATAACATGTTTTAGACTTATAGAGTATGGGAAGATATTAAATATTGTGTGAAGAGGAAACAGTTTTATGCCAAGATATAAAAGTGTGATAGAATTTGAGGAAGATAGTTATGAATTGTCAGTAATGGATATGTCATTTTAGTGTTAATATTATTACAAAAATAAACACATACAATGTCCATAATAACTTGAAAATCCAAGTTTTACAGTAGCTATTTTACAGTAGAACTCCACTCTGTTTCCTAGTTATTCTGCATGGAAGGAAAAATACAGGAAATATATCAAGACTTGTTAATACTGTAACCAATTAATGGGCTGAATATTCATTAGTAAAACATACCTCTATTATCCCATAAATCCAGCCTAGAAATGCAGACACTTTTGTGTAGACTCCAGGGTGATTAGACTCAGCACAGCCTGTTCCCCAACTAACAACACCAACCAGCCTCCAAACATTATTATCCTGGCAAACCAGTGGGCCTCCACTGTCTCCCTGTGGAAAAGAGGAAACGTCTTACCATCTTTTCTTAAAAAAAAAAAAAAAGAATCTCCTTAAGAGCAGATTGATGAAGTGTGTTCAGATCAAAACTTTACCTGACAGGCATCAACATTACCCTCTGTGTTGCCAGCACAGAGCATCCTTTTCGTGATCTCTCCGTTATACATACAAGAGCTGTTGCATTTCTTTGTGCTTATCAAGGGCACTTGAGCTTCTTTCAGAGTGTCAGGGATATGACCTGTGCAGAGCAAAATAAACTGCCATTTATAGTGCCCTCCATAATTATTGGCACCCCTGGTTAAGATGTGTTAAAAGCCTTAAAATAAATTCAGTTTTTAGTGCAGAAGCATTTTGTCACACTGAAAATTGTGGAAAAATATAACGTGAACATTAAGTGAATTTTAAGGAGAAATAAAAATCCCTGACTAACAAATAATTATTTTTCATGAAATATGTTCCACAGTTATTGGCACCATTAACAATTCCTAGAAAATAAATGTAACTGAAGTATTTCTGTCATTTCTACAGTAGTTTACAAAGTTGATCAGAGAACATTTAATTAGTAATTTATCACTTCCTGTTTCCCTGGGGTACAAATATGACATGACACAGAGGCCATTTCTCTTATCCACTCTTCAACATGGTAAAGACAAAGAAACACACCATTCAAGTAAGGCAGATGTGTGTCAACCTTCAGGCAATGGGTACAAGAAAATAGCCACCTGACTGCACCTGCCCATATCTACTGTGAGAAGAATCATTAAGAAGTTTTAAAAAAAAAACTGAAACAGTAGTAAACAAGCCTGGACGAGGACGCAAGTTTATTTTGCCTCCATGCACAGTGAGGAGGATAGTAAGAGAAATAAAAAATTCTGCAAAGCTCACTGTTAAAGAACTGCAACAAATGATAGCATCTTGGGGTCAGAAAGTCTCCAAAACAACCATCAGACGCTATCTACATGCCAACAAGCTCTTTGGGAGGCATGCAAGGAAAAAAACTATTCTCAGTCACAAACGCAAACGTTTGGAGTTTGCTAAGCGGTACTGGGACTTCAACTGGGGCCATGTTCTTTGGTCAGATGAGACCAAGATAGAGCTTTTTGGCAACAAACACTCTAAGTGGGTATGCAGAAAAGCACCTCATGCCCACTGTGAAGTATGGGGGAGGATCRGTGATGCTGTGGGGCTGTTTCCCTTCCCGAGGCCCTGGGAACCTTGTAGGGTGCATGGCATCATGAATGCTTTGAAATACCAGGCCATTTTAAAGCAAAATCTGGTGGCCTCTGCCTGAAAACTGAAGATGGGTCGTCACTGGGTCTTTCAGCAAGATAATGACCCAAAACATGTGGCTAAATCTACACAGAAATGTCTCAGAAAGCCACACACAGAATCAAGCTCCTCCCATGGCCATCTCAGTCCCCAGACCTCAACCCAACTGAAAACCTGTGGAGTGAGCTGAAGAGGAGAGTGTAGAGGAGAGGAGTCAGGTCACTGGATGATTTAGAGACACTGTGCAAAGAGGAATGGTCGAAGATCCCTCTTTCTGTGTTCTCTAATCTTGTGAAACATTATAGGAGAAGATTAGGTGCTGTTTTGTTGGCAAAAGGGGGTTRTACAAAGTATTAAACATCAGGGATGCTAATAATTGTGGCACCCATGATTTGATGCAAAAGAATGATTTCTTAATGTGGGATTTTTCCCCCACTGAATAAATGCACTTGAATTAAAGGTTGGAATTTCCTCTTTTTTCCATTGTGGTCCTATGTTATTTAGAACAAAACTGAATTTTTAAGAAGCTAAAGAACACATTTTAACCAGGGGTGCCAATAATTATGGAGGGCACTGTATTTTAATCAACTTTTACTCCCAGTTATAATAGTATTTTACACACACACACACACACACACACACACACACACACACACACACACACACACACACACACAGTATGTATATACACTTTTACCATCATCAGGCTGTGTGTACCCCCAACCGGATATCCAACACATTGTTCCTTCTGGTAGTTCATGATCATACTGTGGTAGGCATACTGGCCTGATGGTGTCTGTATTTCAATGAAAATAACAAAAAATGTGTAATATTTCATTATAAAACTTTAGATGACATATGAAGTGGATACTTTAATTATAATTAACAGGCTACTAATTACTGTGAAATAAATATTTTTAAAAAAGTTGTAATTTCGAAAAAGATATTGCAATATATTTTTGTTGAGTCCCCTAATGTAAAGCTTAGAGTTTACTCTTCATTTAAGTGTTTTTTTAAATTTCAAATACATTGATATGTAGAAGAAAAAAAAAACATGGATCTGACAAACAATATAATGATATTTGCTTGCTAATCTCTTGTTTGTTTGTTTTTAAATAACTGACATAGATCCAGAAAATTACATTTATTTGTAATAATCTTTATTCATTGTACATTTTTTAGAGATTTTTCCTCTTCCTCAGGATTATGTTTTGCGTCACTGTATTGCTGTATAATTAAGTTCCAATAAAACTGGATGCATTTCTCTCTAAACAGGCAGATAAATGAGTCAATAGAATTTATTCTGATGGTACATTTAATTAGAAGTCACCGCGTAAAAAAATAGCTTATACCTGTATGTTTTGGCTCATGTGCAGATTTGACATTTACAATTTCTTGGGAATGATTAATATTTGCTCCAGAASTTTTGTGGCTCATCTCTATATTTCTTTGCGAATTCTATTCTGGCATTGACAATCCTACTGCTGATGAGTAGTTTGCATCTTCTGGTAATGCCATGTCTGATAAGTGCGTTGTTATTCTGGCCCTGTCATGGGGCTGTATTTTTAAATACAACTAAATTGCACAAACATCAAAATCTATGCCTATTAACAGTAGTAATAAAACCACTGAATCATAAGACATAATTTTCATGTAGGGCCCACTTTTGCTGACAAAACGGGTCTGACTTAATGAGGCTTTGACTTCACAAGACCTCTGAATGTATCTGGTATCTGCTACCGAGGCATAAGCAGCAGATTCAACAACAAGTCCTTTAAGTTGCAAGGAGGTGCCATAATGAATTGGGACTTCAAGATCTTGGAGAATCTGGAGGTCAAGTCAATATCCTAAACTCTGTTCCTCAAACTATGATTTAACAGTTTGTGTAGTGTGAAAGGGCTCATTATCCTGCTGAAAGGATCTTGCTGAATGAGGCCATTGGGACCATTAGGGAATGCTGTTGTCATGAAAGGGTTTACTTGGTCTACAACAGTATTTAGGCAGCTGGTGGAACGTGTCAGTGTGACGTCCACATGAATGCCAGGACCAAAGGCTTTCCAGGAGAAAATGCCAGGTTGGATTCATCAGAACAGGCCACTTCCTATGTAGATAGTACAGTGGAACTTTGGATTACGAGCATAATTTATTCCGGAAGCAGAATTCTTCCATAAGAACTAATGAAAACTCAAACTATTCGTTCCACAGCCAAAAAAAAACAAACAAACATAAAAATACTTAATACAATACGCTTCCCTCGCTTCGTCTTACACGGTATAATTCCTTCTCCCTCCCCCCACCTCGCTTTTTAAGTTTCACAGCAAACACACACACAAGGGAAACACTGTTTTAAAGGGGAAAAAAGAAATCTCTCTAATGACACTCCTGTCAGCGCATATTAACAGCATCACTGCTGTAAAGTAAAAGAAAAATAAAAAACAAATGAACCAGCACTTTACCTTTGAAAAGAATCGTGAAAGAGCAGAGTTTCTGTGTAGAGCAGAGAGTGTCTGTATGTGTATGTGAAGTCGTGGAGGGGGGTGTAAAGGCGGGAGTGTGTGTGTTAGTGTCAAATTACGCACGTGCACACACATATAGGAGACATGCTGAAACAGGGTGGAAGATGTTGGTTATAAGAGATGAGCACTAAGATCCAGCAGGGGGGACGATTACCCACAATTCCGCAGTGCAAGAGAGAGAAAAATCATTGGCTCAGTTGTGATCATGTGACGCTGGGTGTCAAAACAAGAAGCACTTGTGTCATACATGATACTCTCACTCGTAAAACAAGACTTGCTTGTTTTTCAAGTCAAAATTTATTGAAAAATCTTTGCTCGTCTTGCAGAACACGAGGTTCCACTGTATATGGCCTAGGCTTTACTGGGAAATGTAATGTATAGACACAAAAATGTTGCTTGTCATGTCAAATATTTTGCCAATACTTATAGGGTTGCAGTATAGAGTTTGTCTTTTGTGTGTCATAATTACAGCAGCAACTAAAAAGTATTTTAATAATTAACCAAACAGCAATTAATTCAGCAATATAGCACTTCATCTTGTGAGATATTGCTTAATTAAATGATGTGGCACTCATAACATACTTCATAAGTCAACACATACAGTAACCGATGGTAAAATTTGTTGACAAAAACATTTATTTATAATACTTTATTTATGACTATTTAAAATATATATTTTTTAAATCTGCAGCCATTGCTATTAAATAGAATTAATATAAAAAGTGCAGTATAAGGACAATGCATGTGAGCTAGTATCACCTGAAAAATTCAAAGGATTCCTTAACTTCATCAGCGCTATATCACTGTCATGACTCCTGTGATTGTAATCCTTATTGTAGATAATTTTTTCCACACTGTAGCTGATATACTGAGCCAACTTAGCTGCATTGCGAGTAACAATCCCAGCATATAC
This sequence comes from Clarias batrachus, assembly GCA_003987875.1. Classification (NCBI taxonomy): domain Eukaryota; kingdom Metazoa; phylum Chordata; class Actinopteri; order Siluriformes; family Clariidae; genus Clarias; species Clarias batrachus. The sequence goes on along the minus strand of QMIH01000446.1, from coordinate 34,261 downwards.
CACCCAATTGGAAACATGATGCAACCTGTTGCTTAAAATAAGAAAAATAATCAGAAAGGATGCCAGGTGCAGCAGGATACACATTAGTCACACGAGTCATGGCAGGTGTTGAGAAGTGGTAATATTCTTGTTAATGAGGGATCTTACGTGGACACACAGTGTGCAGCTGTAATGATCCACTGGCTTGTTATAATGGTTCCCCCACAGGTGTGACGATTGCTGTAGTAGAGACTTACTTGCCATGGCCATCTGCCTAGTGTGGCCTCTACACCACCAATTATCCTGGGTACCTTTGCTCTTGTGCCACAATCTACTTGGAGTAAACAATTCAGCCTCAATTTCAGATCAACGTTTTTGTTCCTTCACCAGAATATTTCATATGCATCTTCTTCATTACCAAAACATTTTAAAGCTATAATCTTTCCTGTGCTGCAGCTTCCCCTGAAAGAAAGAATAAAATTATTGTATAGTAATGTCTAATTGTATGTCACAGTTTGCAGGTGAAAACGAGTACCTGAATTGCCATATATGTTCAAGTTCGCTTTGATGTTCTGAAGTAATTTGAATAAATCCATCAGTGTAGCTTTGGCCAATGTCTGTCAGATTCACACCTTTATGTTTGGTTAATCTACAAAAAGTAAAAAGAAGTCATTTATTTTAATGAAATTGAAATGTACAATGTACAAATAACCTAATGATTTTTCTAATAAACGAGAAGTATAATATCAGGCTGTCAGGCTGAAACAATATCAGCACTTTTGGCACTGCAGAAACAGTCAGGCTACATAAACAGTGTGACTACAGTAATACTAATTAAGTGCCGAAAAAGGGTATTTCTAAATTAACTTGCATTGTTGTATTATTTTATCTCTGTAATTGCATATCTTGGCCACCTGTTAATAAATAGAGCTATAAAAACCCACAGACAGCAGCCACAGCTGCCTGATGAATAAGAAGTGCTGATAGGTAGAGGTGTGTGTGCAATTGAGCYGTCAGCTCTGCTCACCTCAGCTGACCCAACTGTCGACACACGAGGGTGCCTAATGAAGAGTTCCAGCGCTCGTAACACACAGGCAGCCACGTTTGCACACTCTCCAACTGGATCTCTAGCAAAGAGTTCTCAGCACTGATTCTGTAAAACACTGAGCCCTTTTCAGTCAAAACCTTTTCAAGCACTTTCCAGCACAGTGGAGATTATGCAAAAAATTTGGGAACAGAAAGCTCATGGGTGTTGATTTATGTCGAATTATGTCATGAGTTACAGTACATTTATTTTGTGGTGAGACAAAGTAGCCACGTGCAAAATCTTAGAGAATGTAATGTATAGACACAAAAATGTTGCTTGTCATGTCAAATATTTTGCCAGTACTTATAGGGTTGCAGTATAGAGTTTGTCTTTTGTGTGTCATAATTACAGCAGCAACTAAAAAGTATTTTAATAATTAACCAAACAGCAATTATTTCAGCAATATAGCACTTCATCTTGTGAGATATTGCTTAATTAAATGATGTGGCACTCATAACATACTTCATATGTCAACATACTGACCAAGCCTACATTATAGCTTCAAGAAACAACCATTCTCTCACCAGTCTGTCTGTCTGTCTATATGTCTGTCTGTCTGTCTCTCTCTCAAAGAGCATTTTAGCGGCAAAAAGAAAAAGACAAATGTAACGGAATCTGAAAGCACATAAAATCGGGATCATAAATGTAAATGATCATAAATATTAACCAAACATCTCCTTACAAAGACTATTTACAAATATTTTTACAATAATTATTAGGTAAATAAAATGTTTGTCTGTTTATGCTTATTTGTCTTAGATTATTTGTAGAATCTGCCATAGAAGTCCTGGTTATTAAGCCATTGAGATGGAATATAGAAAAATATTGCAATGTATTTGAACGAGTGATATAATATTAATATGTCATTCATGCTGCAGCTGAAACTACCTGTGCTGATAATAATGCACACTTTTTGACGAGCCAGATTCCTATATTCAATTGTGCATTTATTTAAATAGTGTACAGTTCTACTGTACAATTTTAACTCCACTTATATTACTTTTTAAATGCATGTGTAGATTTTTCTATGATGAAGTCTTTCATTCCAACACACTTGTTTGTGCCACTGTCAACTTGGATGAAAAGTTGGAACATACCTTTCCTGGGGTCAGTTACACTGCTGTCATCTGATATATTACAGAATGAGGTCTGCTTGATGTCATCTATCACTGTTAAACTATTTGAGGTAGTTTTTAAGAGCAGTTTGACTATATGGAAAAAAAAAAACAAAAAACAGAAAGAATACAAAAAGTGTCCATGTACAGTACAACACACATATTCACAAAGTTCCTGTCTATGTTTAAAACAAGACTCTTGATAAAGGCTTACCTATGAACCAAACACTTACAGTAACACCTCCAAGTAGTCCCAGAGCACAAAGAGCTGCCAAAACTTGAACTGCTTTTTGAATAGAAACTTTTGGAAAACCAAATCAAAAACTCCTCAATGGTTACAACATAACACTGGCCAATTTATGCACATACATTATATAGTGTACCCTGTCAGTTCTGCTGTATAAAGCATCATTTAAATATGGGAGAATACAGTAAGAATAATGATGCAATGTGTTTGCATTAGCATATGGATGTAAGTAATATGCAATGCATGTACCTGGGTGAGAAGACTGCTGGTGCCTAAACCAGGAACTGCACTTATCAATTTTTCTGCTCATCCTCTTAGTCCGGAAAGGGTTTGTGACTGCCACAGATGTCTCAGTTACCGCTACAGCACTTTCCTCAAGACTCTTCTGGTCAGTGTCCTCATGATGTAACATAATGCACAATGTAATGCATTTAAAATATACAGTCATAGTACCTAGTGTAGTCATTTCTGCTACCACATTTACCTCCTAACTGTGCCACTGTTCCTCTACTCAGTAAAAACTTCACCTTTTATTTTTTAATCACTAAGAAAATGTCAACAAAAGTCCTTTTACATTATTAATGTAGTGAAGCTTTATTAATGTTATACATGATTCTTGCACTATATCTATGACTCTATGACATCTATTTCTCTTCTAGTCCTTATGTAAATATGTTGAGATTACAAGTTTGCTGGAACAAACACAAACACACACACACATTATATATATATTTACTTTTATAAAAATAAAAACATTTTTTTTTTACCTTCAAAGGAATTTTTCCTAAATTTTCAATCAATTTAATTAAAAAAAATTGCCTATGCACACACAACATATAATTATATTGATAAAAAGCCATTTAAAATAAATTAATTACAATCTCACCATGTTTTCCCTTGCTTGTGTGGTGTAAGTTCTAGTTAGGTTCTAGCAGCTCCTGCTCTTCCTCACCTTTGCAATTTTATTACTGACACATTCTCCTACTGCCTGGTTCATGGCCATTTAGGGGAATGCAACTCAGGATTTTTGTTTTAAAAAGAAATACTGAGGTCAGCATTGGAGCAAAGAATGAGCCTGTTGTTTTATGTAGGGGTCACGGGAGCCTAAGCTGTATTAGTGAATCTTTTCTTTGCACTGCTAAACATCTCCAAAGATATTTCCTTGTCATCGACGTGATGATGGTTTGTAAGTAACACACTAGTACTTGTGCCAACAGTATGTTAACTTAAAAAAATAGAAGCAATTATCTGATGATTCAGAGCCTTAGATAAACTCTTTTAATTGCAAAATGTTGAAAAGCTGATGGTAGTCTTTCAATTCCAACACATATGCACAGTAAACAATGCACCATTCATTAGCGCACACCTGCTTTTGTAACTGAGAACACTATAAACATTATTTAGCAAGGATTGCATAGGGAAGACCTTGTACATAAAATATTATTTTAATTTTGTATGTGCAATTGTAAGAGACGAAATTTATCTTAAGCATAACCAAAACCTAAAGCCCCAGGTTTGTTTTACATCTGATTAAAATTCTAAATTTATTTTCCTCCAAAAAACTAAAATGCCTACTGGCCCAATTAGATAGACAGTGTGTGATTTTTGAAGAACAATTACTTAAAAATTCATCAGTAACATTATTTCATCTTCATTGTGAGCATAAAACGTGCAATCCTCAATTAAATGCAACTGGCATAATCTCGACAAATCTTAAGATTTTATGAAGAATTTACTTTAAATTCCATTAAAAAACATTTTAATTATGAACATAGTGAACTGGTGTGAATGGGTTAAAAAAATTTACTTATTTACTTTATTTTCACAGAAAAATTATTAATTATGTTATTTTATTTTAGTGACTTCCTTTGTCAAATGAACCACTATTATAGCTCTATAATAATAATAATAATAATAATAATAATAATAATTTTTAAACTGGCCTTATTTTTAGTTTGCTTTTAAAAACTGCTGACAAAAGGTGGTCAGTACCACACAAAGCACAATGCTTCAAGACGATAAAAAATTTTTCATCTCTGACACCATAAACCAATGGACTAAGGCTACGTGGTGCAAACAAGAAAACAATAAAATTTGAATATCTTACATTCCTAAGAGTTATTTCTTCAACCTTCCAAAATGCCATTTCTATGTATGGGTTAAATAATTGCATCATGCACAGAAACAGATGAACACCATGAAGCAGCACAGTTTTGAGACTCTTATTGGTTGATTTCTTTTTCTCAGAGGAAGCGGCTCTAGCTGCAGTCATTATCTTGATATAGGTGAATACAATAATAATCACCATAAAAAGAAAAAGTATAATATACATTACAGCACGACCATGTGCCTGCCATTCTTTAATTAACACCGTCTCTGCATTACAGACAGCAGAAGAGAAGAAAGCATCAGGTGGGGCCGCTGACCAGAATCCTATAAAACTAAATATTGGAATTATAGAACTGATACTCCAGATGATAACAAGCCCATATAATCTGGTCCTACTGGTGGAAATGTCAGCATGTCTTAAAGGCATGCATATAGCCACATAGCGTTCCAAACACATTGCCACCAAAGTCAGTGGTGTACAGCAGGTAAAAAAATTCTGAGTTAAAAAACTTAAAGTACAAATGCCCATGTTTACAGGGAATTGGAAAAAATTCCCAACAGCAAGTAAGTTAGATTCCACAATGAAGGCAGTGTCCACAACTAGAGTTTGTGCAAACAAAATATATCTAGTTTCTACTCTAAACACATTCTTTTTCAAAAATGTGCATATCATTAAACAGTTTATATAAAGGAAAATTACAACCAGGATCTGCAATAACAAGAACTTTTCAAACAAATGCCTTGAAACATCAGAWAACAAATAACTGGTTGCATTACTGCTTGTTCCTGCCCTCTGCATTCTTGTAAAAATACAGAATAAATTATAGTAGTAATTGTGTTAAGGGAACAAGAACAAAGCAACATGTTCCAGATTACATTTTCAGGTATTTAAAGTGTTCTTATAATAAGGGGTGCAAACATGTATAGTAATATATTGTGATGACTGGGGTTTTGGTTAAGAAAATGAATATTTAATGATGTCCTTTTAATAATATCCTCTGTGTGTGTGTGTGCGTGTGTAAGCCTGTGAGCCAGTTAGCGATAGAGAGAAAAAGAAGAGGGGAAGAGTCATACACGAATATTTTTTTTTCTATTTGAAAAAATATCTATGATAATGTTTTTAATTTTTTGGATGGACCAAATGAACCTATTATAGAAATTATATAATGGTYATAACCATGAGAAAAAGAAATAACTATGGGAGAAGAAAGAAGGTAAGAGAAGAGAAGAAAAGAGAATTAGAGCGCTTTCTCACTGGGGTCCGGGATCCGTTTCGAGCACACTTCCCCCCCGGGACCAGTTGATTTTTGTCTGTGAGAATGCAATCGTTCCAAATCATTCCACGCTCGGGAACAAATTCCTGGACCGACTGCAGAGGTGGTCTCAGGAACAATTCATGCATTCCTGAGCACAGAAAGCGGGGCATGCGACGCAAAAGCGGCAGTTCACAGCAACGTGACGTAATCACTATTTGACCTTGACATTCTTTACAAACAGGTGTGGCTGCTAAGGGTTCCATCTGGAGCGCTGAAGAGATAAAATGTCTGCTCGAAATTTGGGWAGGCGAAAATATTTGGCACTAGCAGGATACAACTTACAAAAACTCTGAGATTTATGGAAGCATCCGGGAGCATTTACAGACGCGTGGGTACAGCAGGAGTACTGATCAGTGCAATGCGACTCTAGTATCACAAAGTGAGGGATGCGCTTGGGAAGTCCAGCAGCTCCACTGATGAAAAAGACAAATTTATCAGTAAAAAAATGTCGAGCCAGCCAAATGTGATTGAGTYGGAACCCCGCCGTCCCTCGACACCATCATCCTCAACGCTTTTGTTTGAGCCAGACAGTGTGGAGCCTGCAAACGCCCAGTAAGTGAATTTATTTTAACGTTAACTATAGTCTAATATTATCACAACATCTCCTGTTAATTGTCTGTGTAGCTTGTAGTGAAATTTTAATTGCATGACATGGTATAGAGGAAAATGCTCATGGTATAGAGGAAAATGCTTTCATGCTTAGTTTACATTTTATAAATATTCATTGCATACTATTGTAAGCTTACAACAAAGCTAACTTATACTACTCGTGTTTGCTTGCTTAGGGACTGTTTTCAGATTTTCAATTTTCCAGCCAATTTTCTAATCCAGCATATAAGTTATTGGTTAATTTGCCTGTTTGAAACACAAAATGAGTGGAATATATATAATATAATACAGAGAATGAGTATTTTGTGTTAGCTTACAAGATTAGACACAAGTGCAGATAATTTCTCTGTAAAAAATAAAAGAGCCCAATGCAATGAAACGTGTTGGGTGGTTGTAGCTATTGCAGTTAAAGTACATGTTCTTTTTCTCTTTTAGACTTAATTTCATGCTTTTCACTTACATTTTATGTAAGACACATGCAGAAAGCAAGATGGTGATGTTTCACAAAAGCTCCACACACAATTTTAAAATGACTAAGAATTTAATTTGTGAAAGCATCCTCTCAGCCATATGGTTGTAACCATTGGTTAATTTCTTGCTTAATGCTTTAATTTTGTCTTGCAAGTACTTTGGAGGATACACTTGCTGAGACAACTGAAAACAGTGTACGCCTAGGAAACAGAAGAAAGAGGAAGGCAAAAATGGATATCACGACTGTTCTAAGCCGTTTCATGGACTTGCCAAAAAAAAAATAAAAAAATTGTACATGGAATTGAGGCAGGAAGAGCCGAAAAAGGCAAAAGCATGAGCAGGAAACGCTGGATGCATGGACAAAGGCTCAGATGGAGGTGGAAGAGCGCCGCCTCCAGATGCAGAGGGAGGAACGTGTGTAGATGAACATGATGAGAAGAGTTTTTCCTGTCATGGCACCCTCTCCTTCATTCAAGCACCGCACTCCCTCACAATTGCACCCTGTTGCTCTTCCCCGCTACTACCAGAGGCCTCCTATTCACCAGTCTGCTTGGGAGACGGCAAATTTCAGATCGCCTCCCAGAGCTTGGGAACTGCTGCCACACATCTCTTACTGTGTGCCCYCCACAGAGGAACCAAATACCTCAACATATCATAACCTTTAAGCTGAAACTTGCATAATTCCTGCATGTACAACTGGTTCTGTTGCATGAACAGTTTAATTTCAGGTTCTATTGAACGCTACAGTTCAATCTTACATTTATATAAATAAACTTATAGTAGTTTACAGTTCAATAGTTTACATTTTATACATATTCATTACATACTATTGTGTCTGTACGAACAGTTTACCTTCTGGTTCTATTGTAACAATTACATTTTGGGTTATGACCAGCACTGTGTACTTTTTCTACCGAATGTACCGTTAACAGGTTATACTCGTGCACATACTGTTTCCTCTAAATAAAAAATTTGCACCCTTTTTAACCATCCTTTTCTATGCTTCAAAATTACCCCTGGTACATCCACACACATAATCTGCTCAGTGAGCTTGGGAAACAGTGCTCCATCCTGACCTCTTTGGAAAACATTATGCCTGGCCAGCCTACATTAATGTCCCAGAACCTGAGCCGATGGTCCACCACACCTTGGAAAATGACAGAGTGAGTAGTAGAACCCCTTACGTTTAAAATAGTCTGAAGAAGTATCTAATGGAGCTAAAATGCCTATGTGGGTCCCATTAACAGCTCCCCCACACATTATGACTTTAAATTCTTCTCCCGATGGTGTTTTAATATACTGTGCGAGTAAACTGTCCACAATAAGTGAGGCTACAATATTAGCTRTGACACAAGCTGTGGAAAGGCCAATACCAAACAAATGTGAAAACATTTAACATACATTATTGGCCAATCTCCAGAGGTACATAGCCACATGTTGTTCAACAAGCACTGGGTTGCATCCCTTGTGAGATGTTGCCGATGGATCTTGCACAATTGTAGGAATGTTGTCTTCCTCATGCGGAAATTTCTGAGCCATTCCTCATCTGTCCGGGTCAAGAGCACATGCTGCCACCGCACACCAGACCACTCCCGAACCCAGATGTTCCTGAGCGAGAATACAAAGTACATGAATACATACAATTCATTCACTATATGCATCTATTAAACAGATGGTCTAATTTCTATGCTCCATTGCACATTAACCTTTTGTATTCTATTCTACATTCATTTATAGGACTCGTGGGTTTCTAGGATAGTTCACCTAAATACTTCACCAAAAAAAAAAACATTTGGCAAAAGTTTTAATTGTAGTATTTTACAGTACATATGTCTTTCTTATTTTTTATTTTGGAATGTTTTAAAAACATACTAAATTTGTATGTGCTATGACCAACCGAAGAAGGGAAATGAGGATTTTCTACAACAGCTATCTAGTGCCTACCAAACACAGTCCTCTCTGTGATGACGCATGTCTGTATGACCCATGTCTGTATGAAAGGTAATAATACACATACAGACCGCCATGTTTCTAACAGACTTAACAAGTTTAACGTTTTCTATTTCACTGTGGAAATCAGAAGAGAAGAGATGGTGGTGGAGAAATCGTGCTCGGGTACAGAGCGGAACAGATCGTTCCCAGTGAGAAAACACGCTTAGACATAACATTTAGGTATGATCACAGTCACATAATGTGAATGTATATTTTTTTAGTGCAGAGTACAAGCAGGGACTCCAGCATAACTAAAATGAAGAACCAGAAGGAAACACAGACATGAGAGCTTCCTGGGATCAAAGCAACTAGTCACTTCATCGTCAACAAACCTGACAGATCAATGTGAGTGAAGACTGCATCTAAACATACTAGGTCACCATAATAATCTATGTCCATAAATCGCCCAGATCTGCTCTTTTACCAAAGGCAAATATATTCACAGAAATGGTTGGCTAAATAAATAGTTTTCAGCCTAGATGTATATGCTGAGACGGTGTCTGAGCCCTGAACATTAACTGGGGAGATGTTCCTATAACTTTGGGGTTTGTAAGAGAAAGATCTATTCCCTACTATAGTTTGCATAATACTCAGTTCTGACAAGCAGCCTGCATTCTCTTATCAAAATAGATGTTGATCAAAAGACACTAGCATTTCTCTCAGGTATTGCGATGCGAGACCATTTAATGCCTTGTATGTCAAAAGTAGAATTTTAAAATTAATGTGACATTTCACTGGGAGCCAATGCAATGCACAGATAAGTTACAGGTGATGTGCTCATATTTTGTGRTTTTAGTGATGGCACAAGCTGCTGCRTTCTGGACCAACTGAAGCTTGTTTATGCACYCAAGTTACGAAAGTAAGGCTGTACAATAATYCAACCTAGATGTGATAAAAGCATGGATTTGCATGTGCATTTTATTTTACCTTTTTCTGTATAGGACTAATTTATAATGTTAATCTATTTTGTCTCAGCTAGTCAGCTAACTGGGTTCTTAGTTAGTTAGCTAGTTAACAAATTACTTTGTTAATTTATGTTGTAAATTTATGTATGTAGCACCTTGGTCCTGGAGGAACATTGACTTGACTTGAACTAATGTTTCTGCATCATTTAGTGACAATATATTGCTTATCTTTGCAATATTTCTGAAATGAAAGAATGYTATTCTGGTTACCTACATGAGCTTCAAATGACACATTGAAATCTATAATCAAAAAGGCCTTGGCCTTTTACTGTTGCACGTGATTGAACAGAAAGTCCATCCAGAGTTACTGTCAAAAAGCTTACTTCTAGCTGTGTGTAGTCCTAGTACCAGAACTTATGCCTTGTCAGGATTAAGCAGAAGGAAATTAATTAACATCCTGCCTCTTATGTCTTTCACACATTGCTCAAAGCTGGCCTTTTCCATCTCATTTTTCTAAGACATGTAACCTGTGTCATCGGCATAACAGTGGAAACTAATTTTATGCTTACAAATGATGTTGCCCAAAAGAAGCATGTAAAGAGAAAAAAAACAGCAAGCAAAATGTACAGCAATTCATACAGGAGCTTGGATAACTGTCCTTATGGATAGTGATTTTTATTCCAGGAATTAAAATGTGCATAATCAAATCGTGTTGGCTGGTTCCCGGTTTATTTATTTATTTTTTAAAATACATTCCAAGTTGAGACTTTTTTGGTTGGAGGAGGTTTTTGAGTTGAGAATTTAGAGTCCACATCTACATTTACAGTCTACATTTAAAAAATCTACAATCTCAATATCTTAAAGAAAAGGTGCTAAAGGTAAAAGTTAATAAACTGGTAGCAGGTGTCACAAATTCATTAGTGACGAACGTCATCAATCTCTTTCTGCTCCACAATCAAAGAGATCCTCCAAAGAGCTCACCTTTAGCAGGTGTGTGAAGGGCCGCTAAATCAGGCACGGCTGGTGGGACATGATCAATGGACCTTGAGCTTGCTTTACTCTTCAAAAGCAAAAGGTGGAGCTTAACTCGAGGTCCGGAAGTTTAGGAGCCATGAGTAACATTAGGGTTCACTACCCCAACTGGGATCGCTGCGGCGGTTATCAGAGAAGCAACAGCTGACAGTGCCTGTAGCACGTCTGACCCCGATAGTGTCTCTGTTGTACACCCTGAGTCAAAGATCTTAAAGTGAAAATTATTATGGTCGTTATAACATCTCTAATAAGCTTGGTACCCTTAAATACTATAAAAACAATAATAAAAAATATCATCTTAATGAGCAAAGTTTATGTGCAAGCAAACTTGTTATTTTATGTTTACTCAATTAACAGAAGCTAATGATTGATWACCTCTTATGTAAAAATGTTATTACCAATTGCTCCAAAATTATTAAGCAAATTAATAATTAATAATAATTTTCCAAATGATAATGAGCCACAATGGGCTCCAACATACTCTAGAGTAAACTGTTAGATGCACACAGATGAGCTAATTACAGAAGCCTTGGTAAAACACCATAACAGAGTCATACAAAACAAAACTGATTTCATCTTGCCTACAATTATCTTGTGGATGTTACATAAGCAAATCAGATCTATTTGCTGTTATAGGTGACCTAGGTCCAATGTTGAATATCTTAGTAAACTATGTGATATTTTAGATAGTGTAACAGATGAAACCAATGATGTATTTGTATTGAGTGACTTAATTATTAGTTGGTTTTCAATAAGTTTCCCACAACATAATTGTATCCTCATCCAGAATTCTATTCATTCTATGAGAACTTTTCCAACTATGTTTGGTGTTTCTACTTCAGTATGCAAGATCAAATCTTCACCCACAAACCTGAACCATGCTCTGAGGCTATTTCAGTGACTATAGGATGCACTGACCAGTGTTTGATTGTGGTCCTGGTCCTAAATATTGGCAGTATAGTAGCTAATACTATACTAGTTATACTATAGTAGCCAATACTCTTATTTATTTATTTATTTAGAGCACAAACTGGGATTTCGTAATAATGCTGATGTAAATATGTGAGATTCATGTGCGACATTTAAACTTATGTCAAATACAAATACTGTAAAGATTAATGAACTCAGGTCTGTGTTCAAATCAAAGTCTTGGGTGTATGTCTAAAGCAAAAACACTTAAATTATTACATGGAGAAAGTCCTTTTATTTGGGGTAAAGTACAGTAACTGATGTGCCTAACTTTTTTCAGCAGAGCCTCTGGTTCACTGAATAAAAGACTTTTCATTAATATTTAAGACCAATTGACACCTGGCTCAAGTGAAACCAGGCTTCCCCAGGACTCCGATTGATGGCTTAGCTGTTTACACCTATACATTCAGATTCACAGGGAATCAGGGAGAGAATGCCAAATGAAGCATGGTTTCTGAAACATTAATTGAAATGAAATTCTTATGCACACAGAAAAAAACAGCAAAAATGTGTTATAGTACAGTATATTACAACTGAAAGAAAGSGGCTCACATTTTTCACACAGCGTTCCAAAGGCATCATTTATTTAGAGAGTACATATGTGTGTTGCAATTCTGGAGAAAATTGCAGAAGAAACTACACTTTTAAAAAACAAAAAATCTCAAACATTTTACATTCATTAAAAGGCTGCCTCAATTGGCTTCTCTTTAGCAGMCCACATCTAATCCTGTACCAGAGGTTCTTGCGTGCATGTTCTCTCTGTGCTTAGTGGGTTTCCTCCCACAGTCCAAAGACATGCAAATTAGGTTAATTGGCATTCCCAAATTGGCTGTAGTCTGTGAATGTGTGTGTGCCCTGCGATGGATTCGCATCCTGTCCAGGGTGTACACCACCCTGTGCCCCAAGTCTCCTGGGATAGGCTCCAGGCCCCCTGTGACCCTGAATACAGGAATAAGCAGTATAACTGGTGAGTCAGGGAGCGAGTGTTTTTCTGGGGTACTGATTTTACATTTTGATCTGACTGTATTATGACTGAAACAAAGCTGCTCATATCGGCAGAGTTAGATTTAGAAAAGTCATAGCACCTCATTCCCGAACAAGCCGCACGATTTGACACCTCATTAATGGGTCTACGACAAACGGTGCGGGACTAGTTACGCACCAAACTTTCATACGGAAGAAGAAAAAGAAAAAGAATAGGCCTGTGAGATTAAAATAGTAGTCCTTCGATTTGCAAAGCACCACTAATAAAAAAATATATAGTGGAACCTTGGATTACGAGCACAATTTGTTCCGGAAGTGGGCTCGTGTTCCAAAACACTCGTAAACCAAATCATCATTTTCCCATAAGAAATAATGAAAACTCTAATTATT
>QMIH01000445.1:398749-416101 GCA_003987875.1 Clarias batrachus | reverse complement strand
GATGTTATACTGTATATCAGGATGTTATACTGTATATCAGGATACTAAATATCAGGATGTTATACTGTAGGTCTGGACTTCATACTGTATATTGGGATGTTAAGTATCAGGATGTTATACTGTAGGTCAGAATGTTATACTGTATTTTAAGACTTTAAATATCTGGACGCTATATTGCATCTCAGAACATTAAATGTCACAATGTTATATTGTGTATAACAGGGCGTTAAATGTCAGAATGTTATACTGTGTCTCAGGACGCTATATTGTGTCTCAGGATGGTATACTGTATCTCAGGATATTAATTTTCAGGATGCTAACCAGTATATCAGGACAGTCCCAAACACTGATAAAATGTGAGGGTTGTGCCAAGTTGTGCAGAACAGGGGTCGATATACTGTATATCAGGACGTTATACTGCACATCAAGATGTTGAATATCAGGCCGTTGTACTGTTTGTCAGGACGTTGTACTGTATCAGGAAGTTGTACTGTATGCCAGGACTAAATATTAGGACGTCACACTGCATGTCGGGACGTTATACTGTATGTGAGGACGCTATAGTGTATATCAGGATCTTGTACTGTATATCAGGACGTAGGATGTTATACAGTATATCATACCAGATTCAAGTGATTTAAGTGAATCGAGTCTAAATTCAAATCAGTTAGTTGAGTTTTCAGTTTTACTCAAATCCATTACGCAGGCGAAGTGTTCGGTGGGTTTGTCAAAATTCAGGAGTCACAACCTCCAGTCACGAATCGCATAATGAAGACAAGGGGGGAAAAAAGACAACAATGTGAGTAAAACGATCTCACAACACGATCGCTTTCACCGTTTGACAAAGACACGTGAATCGGTATGTTTATTAAAGCCGTGTTTGCGCAGCTGCGCTCGCTGGATGAGCAGCAATAAAAGGCTCTTTATTTTCTTTTGTCTTTGGTCTGTGTACATACGCTAAAAGATTTGACTTTTCAAAAGGCGAAAGCACGGCACTTAAAGTTCTTCATTGTTTTAGTTTTACGACCCTTAAGCTCTTGTGGAAACGCAACACCGCATCTGACAAAGCTTCTAGATCTGGGCGTGGCTTAATATTTAAAGTAGCATACTTGATTGACATACCTCTTCCCGGGAGATTTTTTTTTTGTTGTTCTTTTGGAAAAGTGCGTTTAAAAGTGTTTAAGTGATAAAATCGATGATAAAGTGATAACAGTAAAAGTACACAGCTAGGTTAGGTTGAGTTCGAGTTATGGCGCGTACGCCATATTAATTCATTGTAAACCTGAAGTTAAAAACACGTCTATAGAACTACTTTTACTAATTAGCATCATTTACATATTCATAAACCAGGACTTAAGCGATCCAGTTCGTTCACAGCAATTATTTTTGCTTCGCCCCTTTAATCATCCTACAAAAGCCCTCGCAGTCGTTAGCCACAACCCAGAGGTTTGATTTATGGAAACGCGGCAGAGACCCCTTTTCCTTTTCCAGACGCGTCTCAGTTTCCCCTCCCGCGTCGCGTCAGTCAGCATGGCGTGAGGCACGTACACACGTTTGCGTTTTGTTTGCATAAGCGGCGCCTGTCGGAAGGAGCTCTGGATTCTCACCCCCACGACGCCTCCCACCTCCCACCTCCGTCCGCCCCTCCTTTTCGGAAATCCAAACACGCCGCGGAGTCGGAATTCAGTCTCCATGCCAGAGATTTACATTGGTTCATTTGGCTTTCAGATTCGTCCTGACTTATGAGTGAACCCTGCACCCGAGAGAGAGAGAAACAAAAACCGTGACATCTACCGCAGTGTTAATACGTATTACAGCGTCACTTACTGTTCTAGTGAAACTTCTACAGCCAGACTTTTTACTTCTGTTTATCAAATAGCAAAAGGACCAGCATTTGTCTCCCAAACTAGCACAAAAAGACGAAATCTCTGTTTAAAGGTTAGAAACATTTGTTTCTTTGCATCGTCTGGAATAAAATTTACCTTCACCTCACGTTTCACTTTTCTGATCTACAGCACTTTCATGCTTGTTTAGGTTCAGTAAAGGGGACATGGCCTTTATCGGGCGCCGTCGGAGCGCTTCAAAAGGAAATGCATCAACTCTGAACCTTAACCTCTGAACAAAAACGAAATCAGAAATTGAGCTTTGGTGTATGTAACCTTACAGTCTGATAAAGTTAACGCGGCACTTCTTCCACTTCTTCACTTTCCACCCTTCAGGCATCTTGAATAACGTTTTGTTCAGGACTTTTTAATTTTTTTAAGGAAAAAAAAGAAATAAAAAAAGCATACGGATGATGAATTAGCACAACATTATTTACGGTGTTTCTTGTACTCAGTTAGTCAGTCGCTCCGGATCGTCCACAACAACACTTTAATAATAATAATTTAAATAAATAAATTTTAAAAAAGTCTCTCCCTGAGACGAAGGTAAGCAATAAGGCCTGGTTTGGTGCCTCCTAAATTTATCTTGCAGAAGGAAAAAAAAAAGAAAAAAAGTCAGGAGTACGTACGCAGTTATGAAAAAATAATGAAACTTGTCTTCTTCGCTCCCTATAAATGAGGAGAGTGTATGCTAATACATGCGATAATTTTTTTTTTTTTTCATGCCGTTACCTCACCTAAGCGAGAAATACAGTGCATTTCGGCTGACTTCTTGCTTTGTTGTTGATTTGTAATAGAGCACACAGATAATCACTGTCAAGGTTATTAGTTCTACTCTGTCCTTGTGTAGGTTCTTTTAGACTCTGTTAGATAAAAACAAGGACGTGGTGTAGGAGGCTGACGCTCAAACACTTGTGCTGGTGTGATATTATTATTATTATTATTATTATTCAAATCAATTGTAGGAGGAGCAAAAAAGCCAACAGTGGCGTTAAAATGTCCGTAGTTTTATGTGATATCGTAGATATACAAGGACTTGAGCCGCGAGTTAATCCTCGGTAATTGTAATGTAGTGTATGGTGAAGGTTTAATGCCCGCTTCTTGGCTTAATTCCCCCGGGGCACCTGGAAGAGAACTAGAGAGAGTGTGTGTGTGTGTGCGTGCGCGACTGTGTGATTGTTGTCCCGGCAGCATAATGCCTCTGTGATCAAACGTTATCGACCGCGGAACTCAATAACCGCAGCAGCTGCAGCGGTTTTGCATTTCCAGGTCCAACGCGAGACACAGTGATGAATAGGCTCAGCCACTTACAAGGCCGTGTAGATAGACATGTGTGTGTATACACACAGAGCAGATACGGATTAGTCTCCCCCTCTTTGCTTCTGTACGTCAGCTTTTTAATGTTTGTGTGTGTACGTTCATGAGGGTTGACATCACACGTTTTACTCAACCGAAAAACAAGGTTTTTCTATATTTGTATCATTTTTAAAAGTAATTTTATACTTTTATATTCTTTATTTGAATTTTTTTTTAAAATATCTAGGTTATCAACAGTTATACAAGTGTTTAACTGCATATCATGTGCATCATATGCATGTGACAGTTAGTGACAAATAAAATTTGAATTTGAATTTAAATTTGAATCATTAACGGATGAATTTTTAAATATTAACGGTAACTCGAGGAACATTTTTATATCTGAAAACATCCCAAGGAATGAATGATGCAAGACAAGTTAATGAAACCCAAACGGTTTAAAAGAACAAACAAATAAAACAAACCAAAAAAAAACAAAACACACTGGCCGTTTATGTGTAACCGACTGTAGTCGATCTGTGGTCTGTGTGTAGAGCCGTAACGATTTAATCTCTTGTGCAATCTCGGCAATCAATCTGTCAGTCAGATTTTGATTCAGAATTGATTCTCACTTTTTTTGTGAATTACTTTCAAATATTTAAAATATATAATGCAACCCGCTTTCTTCTTTTAAGTTTTATGAGCTGTTGGTGCACTACTGCCACCTGCTGGACTGTAAAGATTGCAAAGATTGAACCGTCAACACGTTACCCAACAACAGTTACAGATTTTTTTCCGCGGTTTGGGCTCACACATGAACTGAGGATTAGTTCTGACGTGTAACTATCATAGTGTGAAATACAGTTTTATGTCCACAGTATGTTTTTTGTTGTTGTTTGTTTGTTTTTTTTGGGAGGGGGGGGGGGTTTCCATTTATATATTTTTTGCCATTCTTTAGCCAATTTTATGAGGTATATTTTCCAGTTGTCCAAACTCACTCGCTTGCTTTGTTCTCCAGGGTTGCCAGATCACAGTATTACAAAAAAAAAAAAAAAGACACCTACTTACAAACAATTCCCTGACTTACGAACATTCTCCAAGTTATTCTCAAGAGAGAGATACGAATGGTGCTACAAACATTCGTAGATGCGAACAAATCGTGGAAGTATCTCACGTGTATTGTACAAAACTTAGCCACTGCAGTGCGCCCCGCATACCAATATGTATAATCATATACAATATTTTCAGTGTGAGTGATTTGTATAAAATGTTAACCTTGAGAATTAAAAATTGAAATTTTTCTCATTTTACACAACCGTACACAATGCAGTGAAATGCTTACACGACTGTTTGTGATCTTAAAAATTTTTTTACACTCACTTGGGAATAGTTAACGCATTGATTAGTCATGTGACCAGCATTAACGTTAATGTTGTAATCGTTACCGAACTGTCCTTACCGCTGCAGTTTTTCAAGATGCTGCTCGTCCTGAGATGTTTTCCTGCTCATCATGGTTGGAACAAGCGCTTTCTCAAATTTGCCGTTATTTGTCAGCTTGAATCAACTCGGTAGATGATTTTATTTTTGTTTTTTTGGTACCATTTTAGAGGAGTGAGCTTAAACGAACTGTCATTTCTGAGTCTCAGTGCGACTATATCGTCTGTATTAATTAGACTTCACATTAGATATTAGAAAACTGACTTGGTCAGCAATCCCAAGCCTCACATTTTACATACTTTATTAACCGATGACTGACTTTTTTTTTTTTTTTAATCAACGGCTCGTGGTGGAGTAAAAGCAGTTAGAAAGTCTCTCGTTCAGCTGGAGCACCTCAGGACTAATTGGTCGACGTGTACATTCTTTGTGGCGACAAAAGATCTTTTTCCCCATCATTTTGAGGACTAATTAAATTTCGAGATGCGTACGTATGCTACTGACCAGTCTTATCTAATCCACTGCTCCTGGCACAGTTTTTTTTTTTTTTTTTTTAATCTCCCCAATTACGCTTTGCAATTAAAATTAATATCGGAGGATCACACGGACGAGATGAGCACAGACTCGGAATCACGCCGACTCAGCCCGGGTTGCGTTCTTTTCAGACGCGGATGAAAAAGCTGGCGCGCTTTTAAAAGATCGAAGGAGGAACAAACTTTTTTTTAAATTGCAGAACAACTTTGCTCGACGTTCACAAAGTTTAGGACGAAGCTTCTAATAGTGTCGTATCAGTACGGAGATTATGATCTGTGTGTGGTGCAGAAGAAGAAAAAGTTTAATCCATACTAAAGTTATGTAAAATGTTGAGGGTTATTATTATAATGTTAACTACATACCACACGCTGTCACGGAAGGACATGAGAGAGAGAGGAAACGAGGAAGAGAGGCGAGAGAAGCGACGGAGTTGTACGACTGAATCGCTCGCTGATCTCTGTCCTGATTGGTGAATTAACAGTCTGTTGTGTTTTGTGAGACAAATCAGTGTGACTGATGCAGCAATCTGGCATTGTTGTCAAGTAAATAAGCTAAATTCATTTGTGTGAATTCATCATCTGTGAATTTGTTTAGTCTAAAACAAGACTTGTTTTCTTTTCCAGGTGACGGTGACTCCTGAGAAGGATGTCCAGTGCTGAAGTCTTAGTCTCAGTTCAGTCTTGATCTTCAGACATGGGGGCGGAGTTTCTCGAGGCTGACGGCGCGAATCAACGGCCTCGCCGCGAGCATGGATCGTTATAGGTGACGAGCGCTGACGATGAAGCACGTGACCGGAAGAAGTTTGGGACAGGGGCGTTGAGGAAGACCGAACCGAGCGCATCCTCCTCCTCGTGCCGCTGCTAGTCAGCATGTTGCGCTTGCTTTCGCTGAAGCTCGCCCGCGTCTACCGCTGCGGCAAATTCCTCTTCATCGCGGCGCTCTTCTTGGTCTTTCTCATGAACACCCACAACCTGCTCGCCTCCTTCCAGAGGAACGAGCTCACCGACCGCCGCTTCATCGGCCTCAACAAGTGCCCGGCCTGCTTCGGGACCAGCTGGTGCCGCAAGTTCACCAACGGCCAGGTGACCTTCGAGACGTGGGGGCGGCTACGCTTTCTGGACTTCTTTAACGTGAAGAACGTTTACTTCGCTCAGTACGGCGAGCCCAGGGAAGGCACGCGCCGGGTGGTGCTCAAACGCCTGGGCTCCAACGCAGAACTCGCAGAGATCGACCAGAAGATCTGCAAGAGGGCGACGGGCAAACCTCGCTGCGACCTCGTCCAAGCCATGTACAAGACGGAGTTCGCCCGGCTCAACGGGGACGTCAGGTTGCTGACCCCGGAGGTGGTGGAGGGCTGGTCGGACTTGGTGCACTGCCCCTCGCAGAGACTGCTCGATAGGGTTGTCAGGAGGTACGCCGAGACCAAAGACTCCGGAAGCTTCCTCTTGAAGAATCTCAAGGACACCGAGAGGATGCAGCTACTGATGACGCTGGCGTTCAACCCGGAGCCTTTGGTGCTGCAGGTATCCACTTTTAATTGTCTCTCTTGCAGTGGTTTCCTTATGTTTAGTGGGGTTTTTTTACTTTTTAAATAATTTCCGTAAACTTATAGACGTTAAACTGTCCGAACTTCAAAAAGGTCAATCTGGTCAATTTGATTCGTTCACATTTAATACAACATTTCCACATTTTTTCTTTTGATTCTGTAAATCTGCTTTGCGTACCTTTTGTGTTATTTTTAAAAGTGCAAAACTAAATTAAAATTTAATTGAAATAAAAAGAACTTTATTCCCAAGTAAGTTTGCACGTACACGGACTTTGCTTCGTGGACGGAAGTTTCCCGAGACAACAACGACGAAAAAAAGTTAACAACAAATCTCATCTTAATATTTAGGAGAACATTTAACTGTTCATGAGGTAGAGGTGTTCGGTTTTCTGTAGCGTCGACCGGACAGCAAAAGTCCAAGGAAAAGATGTGAGGGCTCTAGCGAGAAATTAAATTAAATTGAATTCAAATTGACAAATTCCTTGAAAAAAAAAAAAAAATTACTACAGAAGCGTTTGCTCCTTCTGCAAATACTCGCATTTTGCAAGATCATCACGACTTTCTTTTTTTGAGTTTGCCTCATTTCCGCCACCTACTGGACAGCGCAGGAAACTGACGAGGGAAAAGAGGAAAAAAAAAAAAGATGATAATGGCTTGTTATGAAACTAAAACAAAACAAGTCGGACAGCCTTTTACACAGCGTGTTAACTCCTGCAGTCGAAAATGCTCAAAGAATCTGATCGAATCTGAACAGCAAATGTTTACATTACAAACGATGCTGAAATTTTTTATTTTATTTTATTATTATTTTTAAATCATTGGCTTCGAGCCATTACAGTGATTTTATACATTAGTTTTGTTTTGTTTTTTGTGATAAACTGAATAAACTTGATGAGCGACTCGCTGCGGCCGACCCTCGGAATTCGTCGGACAGCCCGTCACCTCGTCTCCGCTCCCATATTAAGCTGTCGGTGTTTGACTCTGACGTACGGCGGTGTTTTTTTTTTTTCTCTTCCCCACCACAGGAGCCGTTACTCTGCTCCTTGCCAGCCGCCGCGGCCGGGATATTTTTAGCCAAGCGGTTGGAAAACAAGCTCGCTTCCCTGCATTAGCAGAGTAGTTTAGAGCGAGAAGAAGGGGGCCAGGGCAGGTTTGCGCTGAGGAGCGAAACATGTGTGAGTGTAACCAGAGAATTATATTCTTGTAGCCAGAACGAGGTTTTTGTGCTGTGGTGGTGGTGTTGAAGAGGAGGAGGAGGGGGGTGGGGGGGAATAGGTTTGAGTACATTACTCCTTGCTCTGTTGAGGAGAACGAGGCCCATCTGCTCAGCGAGGCTGAGAATAGCTCAGGCAAGCGCCTCAAGGGTCACGTCGATCGAGGCATTAATCTAGCGCGCCTCGCATCCTTCACCTGGCAATGAGGTTATTATGAGGTTGCGATGCCCCAGGCACCTTCTTAAACACTCCCAAAATGGACAGGAGACCTGCAGTGCTCCCCTACATCTGTCGGTGTTAACGAGGGTGAATTCAGCATGCCTGTTTTTTTCCTTTTTTAAAAAAAATTCTTTTATTATTTTCCCCCGGCTTGTTGCCGTGGCACCCAAACAGAGCCGCTGCCAACCTGGGACCGTGAGCGCACAAACACTATATATATTTATACGGAAAAAACAATAACAAAAGCGCTTCCATTTCACTAGAAGGTGTAAAATGTGACGCCGTATGTAACAAGAGTTTCACCTGGAGGGAAAACCGTCTCCGCTCTAGTATAGAGCTGCACGTTTAACCTGAAATAAAATCACAATCTCGATTCATACACACGTGATCTCATTTCTGAATGACGGCGATTCTCTCCCGTGTGTCTCCCTGCATTCAGATCACGCTGCATTCACGGGTCCTTGACAACAGTCCCCGGATCGCTGTCTCAGTCGAGTCACTGATTTAGTTACACAACTCCATCACTTCTCATCTCTCCTCCTCATTTACGGCGCGCCGCTGTCACTCACATGACGTGTAACAAGAGGTGGAGCTAAACATGCCAACCAGTAATCAGGAGTTGGGTTAGGATGCGGATGTTTTCATGCCAAAAACTGTTTTGCACCCTGATTTTATTTTTGTTTGCTTAAACGTACCACCTCTCTCTCACCCACGATGTATTTAATAACAAACTACCCAAGACTTACATTTACCTCATGCTGATAAAAATAATAATAATAGTAATAATAATAATACAGAACTTCATGTGTGTTAGTTTATATTTGAGAGTCCAAAATACACAAGTGTTGCTTATTAGTTATTTTTTTAGTTATGTATTATTGTTAATATTCTGTTTATGTTTACCAACTTTTCACTTAATTCACATTAAAATTGTGGGGGAAAGGTGATTTTTATTTAAATACAAGAGAGTTTAAAGTTCTGTGCAGACAACACTTTTTTGCAATCAGTGTTTTGTCGGAAGAAAACAAACAGAGGGAGAATCCTGATTCACATTTTGTCAGGAATCGTGCAGCCCTACTCTAGTAGCACTAACGTTTCTCTGAGCTAACGTTTGATCGGACGCCGTCGTCCGTACGCTACATGTCGCCGTCCACGCTTTATTTTTTGTAATGATTCCGATTAGCTGTTTAGCTGAAAGCGATGCCTAGCGGTTTGACGCCTGCCGCAAAGCTCTCGGGTCAAACTTTAACTGATGAGTTACATCAAAAAGAAAAAGAAAAAAATTGGATTAGCCAGATTAGCACTGTCGGTTTGATTTCCACCTCAGGATGTGTGTGCGTGGAGTCTGGATGTTCTCCCTGTGCTTGGTCGGTTTCCTCTGGGTTCTCCAGTTTCCTCCTGCCTTTCTAAATTTTCCTGTAGTGTGCAGATGAGTAAGTGTGTGTGTGTGTGTGTGTGTGTGTGTGTGTCCAGGGTGTACCCTGCCTCGTTTCTTATGTCTCCTGGAACTGGAAAACCGGAGATCTCCACCCCCCCCCCAACCCCCCATACACTGTATACAGGATAAAGTGGTATAGACGATAAGAGGAGCCGCCCCAGTGGCCATTTGAGGAAATGCATTTCTGTTTGTTTTTTTTCTCCCCACACGGCGTGATTCAGAAATGACTCGTCTTTTTGACAGCTTCTCACCTTCGTGTTGTAAAAGTGATTTCCGCGCGCCCAGTCGAGCAGCACCGCTATCGCGTTATCAGCGGTTGGGGATCCGGACGCTCGGTATCCGCTTTTCTGACTGAAACGCAGCACGCGGTGTGTTAGTCATCAAGGTCAGTCTGTTATGAGCAACTTTTATAGCCAGCTGACTTTTTATTTATTTTATTATTATTATTCAGTATGCAGCGCCATTTCGAAGGTCACTCTAATCACAGGCTGTGGAGTCGGTGAGCTCGGCTCCTGCGGAGGATGTTCATGTTCATTTAGTTCATTAGTTCTCATTGGACCGAGTGAGAGCGCTGGACTCGCATTTCTATTTAATGTTGTGTGTCTAACACACACAGAAATCTAGAAAACATCTTTCCAGCCTTGTTTCTGCCATGCAAACACTCGCGTCTCCAAAATCAAATCTTTCCACAGTCTCCTGAAAAAAACTATATATAAACATTTTATATTCCAGATCCAAGCTCCTGAGCTACACATGTACTGTGTCAATGGGGATGGGCGGGGCGGGGCGGGGGGGGGCGGGGCAGGCAGTGGGTTCAAATATAGGCCTCTTACTTTATTAATTTTTTTTTCTCTTTATGTCCATTTATATCTTTATAACTCATTCTTAAAAACTTTGCTATATTACATTTCCTTAAAAAGTTTTTAATTAATAAATAACTTAAATGAGTTAATTTTTTTAACTGCTACCTTATAATAATGTCTTTTTCTATTTAAACTTCATATTAAAATGTTTGAATTGCTACCTTTTTCATTTTGTACTTTACATTTTTTTTACATATTTAAAATTTCCAATAAGTTTTTTTTTTATTTTAATTCCTATTTTAATTATAAAGTATTTTCATGGTTTTGTTTTATTAAATAATTATCTTTTTCCAGATTTTTTTTTGTGGTTTTCTAATTTTATTAATTTTTTTAAATTTCTATTAAATGTTACATTGTAAAATAAGACCTCACTTTTTTTCCTTTAAAAAAATATTGTATAATATTTGTTTTATATATATTTATATTTGTATAATATTTATTTTGTAAAAATATTATAGTTAAATGTTTATTATATTATTAACATTTAAAGTTTGCGTTGTTTTATTACTGAACACGATTAGAATTATATATTTTTTCCATAGTATGGAAAAAAAATGCTAAACGTATAAAAAAAAAATTCCTTTAAATAAAATAAATATTATAAATGATACATATTCAGTCATAACAGACAGGGTGTTTGGTTTACCTGTTTAATATCAATTTATTTCCCCCCTAATTATAAACATTTCATTGATGTTGATGTTTTGGATTGTTGTCTTGTTTCAGGACACGCCTACATTTCTCTCATTGTCCTGTTAAATAAAGAAACAAAAGAAAACAAACTTATACACTAAAACTGTGTGAGGTGACTTCACATTTCAGACATTTCAGGCATTTTGTGAGTGTTTGTGAGGTCACGCTCTGGTGTGTGTGTGTGTGTGTGTGTGTGTGTGTGTGTTAAACCGGAACAATCCCGCCTCAGTTTCTCACGCTGGCTGTGCTTCTGACATTTCCAGCATGTGACTGTTTCACACTCGGCGTCCACAAGCGCTCTCGTCCTCGTTCCTTCTCAGTCCAAATGTCATGTAAACATCTGAAACATTTCTCTCTCACACACACACACACACACACACACACACACACACACACACACACACACACACACACACACTGTGGGACCTGTTCTGTCCAGACTTGTACGCATTCCTGTTTGTCCTGGAGTAAAGAGCATCCATCTTGAACTGATCCAGATCACCTGGATACTGAAGACGCAATGTAATAAATAAGAGAAATGGAATAATTATAAATAATAATAATAAAAACTCTCATTATAACCTCGTCTCTGTACCGAGTGCAGTTCTGGATGGAACACTGCGATTACGTAAAACAGATACACGTAGCTGGGCGGCACGGTGGTGTAGTGTTAGGTTAGCACTGTCTCCTTGCATCATCAGGGTCCGGGTTCGATTCCCGTCTCTGTGTGCATGGAGTTTGCATGTTCTCCCCGTGCTTGGTGGGTTTCCTCCCACAAAGACATGTAGGTTAGGCTAATTGGCATTCCTAAATTGCCCGTAGTGTGTGAATGAGTGAGTGTATGTGTGAGTGTGTGTGCTCTGCGATGGATTGGCACCCTGTCCAGGTGTACCTTGCCATGTGTCCCAAGTCTCCTGGGATAGGCTCCAGGCCCCCCGTGACCCTGAATACAGGATTAAGCGGTATAGATGATGGATGAGTGAGTGAGTGAGTGAGATGCATGTAGCTAGCTAGCTTTGTGTTTTTTTTTGTTTTGTTTTTAAGCTAATCACAAGACTAAATCCCGCTGTAAACGCTACTTCATGTTTTTAGATAGATTTAAACATCTACTTATACAAAATAATAATTTTTATTATTTTTTTGGTTGTTTGTTTAAACTGCAACTTAATACACATTTTTTATTTAAATTTGGTATTTTTTAACAGTTACAATTTTATACAAATAATAAATAATGCGAAGCAATAAAAAAGTTATATTAGTTATTTTATAGTTTATTAGTAATACATTTTTTGAATCATGAATTGAAGCAACTTTTTTTTTTTTTTTTAAGGAAAAGTTTTTACGTAAAATTTTTAAAAAAATAAAATGCTACTTGGTAGTAAACTTTTTATATTTAAAACCTTTCTTACTAGTGAACTTTTTTTATTGTTAACTAGAAATGAATCAGAATTGTTTAACACATTTTTTTCATTTATTAAAATTTAATATTTTAATTATTTTAAATACTTAGTAATTAAAATGTGATAATTAAAAAAAAATTCTAAATAGTTTATTTTCTTCTCAATTTCCATTTAGTGATAAATTTTATACTGTTTTTTATAAAATGCTTAAAATTTTTGTATATTTTACTTAACTTACTAATACAGTAAATTTTTTTAATAGATAATTACAAATTAATTAGCATTTTTAAAACAAATGTGTTTTTTTCATTCATTAAAATTAAATATTTTTAATTATTGATAGATTTTATTTAATATCTAAGAGTTTGTAATTATTTTTAGTTAGATTTTTTTTGTTAAAGGATCTTTTGGAAAAACTAAGAAAATCTATTTTTTTTTATTACTTGTTTTTTCATTAAATCGCTACTTGTACTCACATAAATAATTTGTTATTAATACATTTTTAAAAGCTACAGAATAATATTTTCTTTAAAAAATATAGAAAATCTGACAATACAGACCATAATTCTTTATTCTTTTTTTTAATGATTATTTCTCGCTTGTGTTTTGACTCTCAGTTCTGAGTTTGGCGAACTTGCACTTTTATTTTTCGTATTCACTGTTGATGTGAATTGTCGTTTCTTTTTGTTTTTTTCCCTCTCAGGTTCTTTCTGTAACATTCTGTACAAAAACATTAAAATGAAAGTTTCATAGTCACTCGTTCATTTCTAACCATCTTGAAAGTGACAATCTGATATCCGGATCTCTTAAGAGAAGTTTTATAACGGTGACCACACACACACACACACACACACACCTTCCTATCGTATCTGTGAGGCTGAAAAGAAAACCTAAAATAAAATGGGCCAAACACACACACACTGACGTTTTTAATTTCACTATTCTTTCTGGAGCGCGTGCTTTGGGCAGTTAGCATGTGTTAGCATCACCTCACGGTGGTGAACATGTGTGAACTCTGTAGCTCTGACGGTCCTCAGTCCTGCTAACGCCACTCTCGCCACGTTGTGTCCCTACAGAGCTTCCCCTCGGACGAGGGTTGGCCGTTCGCCAAGTACCTGGGCGCGTGCGGCCGCATGGTGGCCGTGAACTATGTGGGCGAGGAGCTGTGGAGCTTCTACAATGCGCCGTGGGAGAAGCGCGTGGATTTGGCCAAGCAGCTGATGGACATCGCCGAGCAGCTCACCAACAACGACTTCGACTTCGCCCTGTACCTGCTCGACGTCAGCTTCGACAACTTCGCCGTCGGCCCGCGGGACGGGAAAGTCATCGTCGTCGACGCAGAGAACGTCATCGTGGCCGACAAGAGGCTGATCAAGCAGAGTGAGTAGCTGAGTAGCCACGTAGAGAGATTGTCGCGCAAAGTATTACTTCATAACTTTAATGTTTCTGGTTACTTACATCATGTTTAGTTACTCATTTAATTTTTTTACTTAATTATTTACTCAGATAGTTAATTATTCTGGCCTTGGCCTTGTTTAGACATACGAATCTCATTTGTTTCACAAGTTTGAACTCTATGACTGCCTGTCCTGAAGTATAGGATCCGGTTCTGTTCAGCCCGACAGACTAAATCCGACTCATTTATCCATCTCTCTGCTTTCCCTGCTCGTCCTCTGTCCAGGGACGACTGTTCTCCACGTTCGTACTCCAGCCCAAAAAAAACACAGTCAATTCTACAGCACAGAAAATTCAATTGCGCGGCTTTTACACACTTACTTACTTATTTAAGCAGCATACTTGGATACTTTTTTTCTTGCGTAATTAGTTATGTACTGTAATTAGGTTTTACTTGCTTAGTCACTAAATTATTTAGGTACTTTGCTTAATTAATTGGTTATTAATCATTTAACTGGTTTCTTAACTACTTCCTTAGTTAATAAGATGCATACTGTACTTTAATTAGTTTAATTGGCTATTTAATTACTTGCTTAGTCACTTGATTTATTTAAATAATTTGTTGCTTTAAGTAGTGATGTGCTAGATGTAGTTATTTAACTGGTTGTTTAATTACTTGCCTAGTTACATCATTACTTTAATACTTTGTTGTTTAGGTAAACATTTAAACACAGACACTTGCTTGCTTTAAGGATTTAGTTATGTAGATATTTGGGTATTTCATATCATAATCCATAATAAATTAAATATTTTCTGACTTAGTTACTTGAATTACTTGGATGCTTTATTGATTATTTAGCTAGTTATGTACTCACTAGTTGTGTAAGTAGTTACTTGCTTAGCAAGTTAATTGTGTAGATACGTGGTTGCTTAGTTAATTAATTAGTCAAGTGCTTATTTATTATATACGTAATCATGGAGTTATTTAATTAGATGTATATTTGTTGCTTAGTTCTGATTTACTTACTTATACTTGCATATTTCCTGATCATTGCTTCGTATCTACTTGGTTTAGGTATTTCATTACTTAAGACATTTGTTTGTTTAATTCATTTATATATAGTTGGGTAATAACTTTTTTAAATTATTTGTTTACTGAGTTACTTATAGTTGTGTACATTTTCAATATAAATTGTCACCATCTGAGTTTAATTTGTCCTTGTTATTCTTGTATGTTGTTAAAGAATAGGCCTATTTGTTGAACGCTCTTCTTCATCGAGTGTGTTCATGCTGATTTTGTGAGGTAAATGTTAAACGCAGAACAACACAATGTCCCAGGTTAATTTGTTAAGAGTGGAGCTCTTCGCTTCCATTTTGCTCCAGTCTACAGCTCCTTCTCTACACACAGAGCTGTGTGTGGGTTAGATTTAGCGATGTACTGTAGTAACTGATGAAGCAGCAGTTTAAATAAGAGTCGTGTGTGTGTTTAGTGCTGTGCTGCCGAGCTCAGGGCCCCAGGCTGCTGCTGCTGCGGCTGCGGCTGGAAGCCGGTGATTTGGCACACGGCCGTGTGTAGCGGAGCGAGGCAGCGTGGCTGCTCCGAGAGTACCAACTCCACTGCCAGATGGACTCTCTGTGTGTGTGTGTGTGTGTGTGTGTGTGTGTGTGTGTGAGCGTGTTGCCAATATTACATTTTTATATACCAATAACCCCCTCAACTTTTTTTTTATCCTGGTTTATGAATAGGTCTGTCACAGTGCTGAAGTTTCACCCGATGATTCATTGTCATACGTGCAGTAGTAATTAACTCTGTAATTCACTCCTGTGTCACACTTTATTGATACTAGGTGCGACAATTAAAAAAAAAAAAAAAAAGCAAGATAATTAAAAAAAATGACAATGTTACATAAACGTTTAACTGGCGTACTGAGGACTGCAACAAACAATTATTTTGTATAATCAGCTAATATAATGATGAGTCACTGGTCAAGTTACAGTAACTAATTAATGCTATAATTCAGTAGGGCAGCTGTGTAAAATTTGTAACTTATACTTTCTTTGTTTCAATTTTATGAACACATCCATCACTGTAAAATGTTTACTTGTACATTTCCTTATTTACTAACTTAAACTTGCACATTTCCTGATTTACC
Source organism: Clarias batrachus (assembly GCA_003987875.1). Lineage (NCBI taxonomy): Eukaryota > Metazoa > Chordata > Actinopteri > Siluriformes > Clariidae > Clarias > Clarias batrachus. Next base: position 400,033 of record QMIH01000445.1, on the reverse strand, counting down.
TATTTAAAGTTGCACATTTACTAACTTATACTTGCATATTTAGTAGTTAACCTATATAATTTAAAAGAAGCTATAAAAGGATATGCCTTTAAAAATGCCTTGTCCTGCGTACGGTCTTGTGTAATGTTATTAACCCTTTGATGTCGCAGTTAAGTGGGTCAACGACTTTTCGGTCTATTTCTGTGCTGCCTTAAAGCATTTCGAGAGAGAGAGGGAAAGAGTTAAGCTTGGAATTTAATTTCTGGTTCAAGAGTCAAGGACACACACACACACACATCCCTTCTTTTCGCTGTGATCTTTCTGGCATGGTGTTAATAACATTTCAGAGCTGAAGTTTCACTCAACCTTCAGCCGCTACATACTTTGTCCTGCGAGGGAAGAACGTGTTCTCCTACTCGAGTTCTTGGTAATACATTGCACTATGGAGCAGAATCGTGTGTACATGTTTGTGAGTGTTTGTGCGTGTTTGTGTGTGTGTGTGCGCGCGCGCTTGGCATTGGACTGGCTGGTTCAGCTGATAATTGGCTCCCCGGAGGGCGATAGTGACTTCATTCTCTGTAATTAGTTATTGGCTTGCGATCGAGTCGTGTCAGATGACAAGGAAAGTGGATCTCCTTCTCTCGCCATCTCCGTTTGAACAAATATAGCACTCGTTATGAATTATCATCGCTCCATCGTCATCACTAGTCAAACTAGCCAAGCCTCAAGTCTATCGATATGCTACCTGTTGAAATGGAAAAATATATATATATAATTCATTATGTCTAAAGATCTGTACCATTTCCTCTCAACTTAACCAGGTTATTTACTTCCTGTTTTATTTGTGTGATACAAAGCAAAAATAAATGGATGGCCAAGGAGAGTCAGTTTCTTTGTTTTCTGTGACATACAGACTGAAGATGATTTGATTGGTTTGTGGGGGGATTCACATGAGCTCGGTGAAGTGGCTGGTTGTAGCATAAGCTAGTAGCCTAAAAGGTGCAACTGGAACTATTTCATATCACAGACACACACCGAGTTTAATCATTTTACTAATTACTTTAAAACTTGCTGCTGCTTTAGAAATCACATAACGCATAACTCCGGGTTATTGGGTATTGATATCGTAGATAATGTTTAAATGATTCGCACCAGCACCGATATGTAGGAATATTGAGCTTTCAAATTCAATAACCTTCCACGGTAAGTACAGCAGAATCTCAGCATGGTGTAGTTAAGGTGAAATTGTGTAAAATGTGTATTAAATATTTTAGAAATTTTGTAAAAGAAAAAAAAAAATATATA
>QMIH01000445.1:382235-396591 GCA_003987875.1 Clarias batrachus | reverse complement strand
ATATAATATGGATGTTTAACTTTCAAATTTCAACTTCCGCCAGCAAACATCAAGTACAGCTGTATGCAGAAATTTTAGGAGGTGAGTTCTTACGGTGGACTTTCATATTGTGAAACACATTGTCCCATAGGAAATAATGTAAATGTAGTTAATCCGTTCCAGCCACTCAAAAATATTACCAATTTTACCAATTTCCAACACTATAATCATATTTTCGGATATAAAAACAATCAAAACATTTAGAAAAGTCATGTAAGTGAAGTCAAATATGAAATAAATAGACATTAACACCTCGTCTGCTTTAAAAGCCGAACTGAAAGCGGCTCCCTTTCCTTCTTGCTAACGTTCTTGAGACACGTGGTGCTGTGTCTACACTAAATCTTACACAAAATGCCCCCCCCCAAAAAAAAAAAACCCCACAAAGTAATAAAAATATGTAATTCGCATCAATCGGCTTCTGAACGAGGCTTCCGTGTGAATCCAGAATATTTTCAAATGAGACAAAACAGAGTTGAGGTTAAAAAAGCAGTCTCTATGGTGGGACGTCACTGCAGCACACACGTGAAGGAAGATACCAAAGAAATTCATTTTTTTCATTATAAGAAGTCATTTTTTAAAAAGAATCACAGATTTTCTTTTCTTTTCTTCTCCAGGTCCTAACCGTGTGTTCAAACACAACCAACGAAATTTAGATTTTTTTTTCTTCCTTTGTTAAATAAAATCAAGTAGCATTTGCACTACAAAATGAAAAAAAAAAAAAACACCATCATAGTGTTTAATGAGGCGACTTGTTGCACGACATGTTCAAATGTTGTGTTCTGTCTTTTTTTTTTTTTTAATTCTTTTTTTTTATATTTGATTCATTACTCCCACTTCTGTTTGGCGGTGTGTGTATGTGTTTGTGTGTGTGTGTGTGAGTGTGATTGTTCAGTTCTAGCTCACAAGGCCTCATTTCGAGCATTTCCTCGGTGTCCTTCAAGGCTACTCGGTAAATGTGGTCTTACTGTGCCTTCTAGTCTTTACAACTCAATAAGAACATTAAAGAATATTATTAAAGGCAAATCTACACGTTTATTTTTGCGTCTATTCATCATTCACAGATGTTGAAATCTCTGTTCTGATTGGACGGGTTGTGTTTTATTATGTTTATTCGCGTTTCTTGGTAACATGACAAACCTGCGTTTGTAATAAAAAGAAAGTGACATGATGAGAGGTGACACTTATTTAAAAATAAATAAATAAATAAATGAATTATCTCAGAGGTACGAAAGGAAGTGAAGAGTTTGGGATGTGCGGCGATACGGAAGGTGACTGATGGACTTTGCGTCATGTTGGATCACATGTTTTAGTCAGGAATTTAATATTTTCCTATGATAGAATGTGTTACACTTTTTTTCTTTTTTTTTTTTTTGAGAGAAATAATTCTCGGTCCCCACAACGTCAGTAACACATGACTGTCTGTGTGTTGCACTTAATATAGATTTCCTTTCCGCTGAGGAGGAATCAAAAGATGGAGTGTGTGAAAGTATCAAAGCCCTCTCACCACTTGGTTATACAAGTTGCTGCACTTTTTAATATATATATATATATAAGGTGTGTGTGTGAGAGGAAGGTAAATATACTGTACAAAACCGACCTGGTTAATGGACCGGAATGAAAACCTGACTTCAGCAGTGTGGAATTCAAAGTATGCAGAAGGAGGTGAGGTCGTTGATATTAATCTGCACACCTGAAGCGAAGCCAAGAGCTGCGTGGTGATGAAGATCAGCATGACGGCGTGAGGCTAATCACGTTGACCCGAGTCGTCTAATTATAGAGGCCGCTTCTCTCCACTGTGATGAAGAAGCAGGAAGTGTTGGTGAAGTTCAAAAATAAATAATAATAATAATCAAAATGAGGACTAGACAGGCCCTGAAATCCTGAGTTCTCACTTTCTGTTTTAAATTTATTTATTTTTAATTATTATTATTATTACGTCGAAGATTCTTGTAAACGTTTGCAATGTTAAATCCGCAGCGCTCTGCACTATTCGCCTTCGTTTGCAGTTCTGAGTTTTTAAAGTGCTCCCCCCCACCCCCCTCCCCCCCAAGGCCTGTTTGTGGGTTCTGATGCTTTTAGACAGACCTATCAGTTTACCCCGGGCTTATTTAGACACTTAAAGGTTTCTTCGATTCCGGGAAGGAGTGGGCAGATTCTACTCCAAGATAAAAAAGAAAAAGAAATCTGGCCATGTCGTGTGACTTACTAGCTTTAATAATGATGTTGGAGAAACAGTTTAAATCCTGGACCGATATTCCAATATTTATGCACTCGGGTGTTAAAGAATGATAAACACGTCCATCGCAAATATCTGAGTCTCAGCAACCTGAGAGCATTTTCCATTATTCAAATATATATACCCAAAAAAATGTTTATATTGTTTCAAAGCCTGGTTTTGTTTTTAGTAGTTGTAGTTTTTTTTTTTTTTTTACCCATCCTCATTATAACGTTCCCCGGAATGACAAAATTGAGACACTAATCACAGACACGCACTGAATTCAATCATTTTACAAATGACTTTAAAACTTGCTGCTGCTGCTTTAGAAATCGCATAACACCGAGTTATTGGATATCGATATCGTAGGTTTAATGTTTAAATGACTCGCACCAGCACCGAGGAATATTGAGCTTTCAAATTCAATAACTTCCGCTAGCGAACGTTAAGTCACAAACGTTAGTTTTTGTATTTCACAGGCAGAGGTGTGATGTTGAGCTGCAATTTAAACAGCAAGCAAAAAATGAAAATCAATTGAAAACATTAGAAATGCATGAGAGGCCACCATAAAAAAAATTTTGAGTTCAGACCTTTTTTTTTTCTCCTCAGAATTCTGGCCAATAAGGAACCAACTTCAATAAGTGAATCACTTCCAGTGACTCTGGTTCCTTTCAGGTTCCCGTACTTTTAACTTTAAAGTCATAATTCTGAGCGAGAGAAAAAATCTGAATTCTGTTTAAAATAAGTAAATAAATAAATAAAAGTAAGTAAGAATGTTATGGTGGCTCTAATCCTCGTCTGTAGAAAAGTACTAAAATGACAAATCCAAGCAATTAAAAATTCTTTCGTTAAATGCTTTGCTAATCTGCAACTTCGATTCCTCATTGGATCTTAATGCTTGCGAGTGTAAAAACATGTCAGGTTGAACATTCAGTTCAGCAAAACAGACGGATTGTAACTCGTGTAAATCCTGGAGCTTGTGGCTAGAAACGTGCCCGAGGCTAGCATTCCATTTCGCAATAAAGTTGATGCCGCCCACAACTTTGCGACCGAAGTGCTACCTCCTCCTAACCTATACACTCCCTTCTTGTGATCTGTATTGTTGGTTATTTTTTAAGTTAAGCCTTTATTTTGCTGCACAGTGAAATTGGTTTTCTGCCCGTGGAGCTGACGGGGTTAAAGGCCTTTGCTCAAGGCAAGCGGAAGCTAATGGAGCTTGAACCACCAACCTTTTAATCAGTAACTCGGAGCCTGAACCTTCTAAGCTACGAGATTCTATTAAGCTTTTTGTTCATTTTGTACAGTACATCCAAATTTTGATTTCTTTAAACATTGTGCATAATTCATGGTTTTTGCTGAAAAAAAAAAACAACAACAACAAAGTGCACTGTTGATTCAAGAAAACTTTAATTAAATTGTTTCCTACGAGGCATACTTGGCAAAACAAATCACTTATGGAAATATCTCTGGACTACGATTGTACATAACGACTCAGGTTCATTATATGAGGACACCTCTTCACAAATCACTTGAGGTAAAGTTTCTGGCTACAAACATAATGTTAATCTTATCCGAGTCATCTAAAACCTTCAGGTTTATGATTTCTGCCGCGCGTCACGCCAGTTTGTTTTCCTTACTACTGTATTAGTCAGCAAGGAAAGTAAGAGTGAGACGGGCCAGCATGGTGAAAATATCCGTTTCAGACTTTCCTGGAAGGCCCTTCTTAGTTGCAACTTTGCGGTCCTCTTTCATCAGCGTCAGAGTAAAAATAAAGATCGGGACCAGACTGACAGCGCGATAGCATCGGCGGCTGCTCCATGTCTGCTGTCAGCCGGTGCCCTCATAAGAGCAATCTTTACACACAAATGTGTGCGGGTCAGCTTTTTTTCCTTTCCCCCTGTCAGACGGCCACAGGCACAAAGGTTAAATGGAGGGAAAAGTGTTCAGAAAAGCAACTTGGAGAAGTGGCAGAACAGCTGCGCTCTCGTTACTCCCTGAGAAACATGCAATACTGGTAATTACTGGTAAGACATGGCCCACCAGCTCTCCTCCCACAGGAGAGTCTTCAAGTCTACATGGTGCTCTGATTACAGTCCTGTGCATCATGTTGTTCTTGGCCTTGACAACCGTCTATCCATTCCGCTTTCAGGACCAGCGTAATCACAGACAACCAGACACAACCAGATCTCATTTTTGTGCTGCTGCAAGATTTATGCACTAAGTGATGTAATGGCTGATTTTTCAGAGGCTTCAGCCCCTCCTGAATACAACACCGTGGCGTCTGGAACAACTATCGCTAACTTGGAATTTCTCTTCAGCAAAAGTGATTAAGGCCAAAACATCCGTGTAGGATGACGGTTCATCTGAGTGTTACGCCCCAGTCTAGGGTTGAAGGCACGAACGAAATGGTGACTGAGGAGTGCATGAAGAAACACACCGGTGATGTAATCGCAGCTCACAACAACCATACAGGAGGAAAATTACTTCACAGTCACTGGGTAATTGCATCAGGCAGGCCAAAGCCAATATATAATAACGTCTCCAGGCTTACTGAGAGGAAGAACTCCTGCTGACTTGCCTACACAGAGGAAGGGGGGGAAAAAGTAGCCAAGGAAACCGTTCTTCTCCATTGGTGGTAGGGTTGAATCAGACTCTGGCCAGAACATCATCCAGCATTTCTGAGATGTGGTCAACCCAGTTTAGTGTTCTCTGCTTACTACAGCGTGTTGGGTGGAAGATACATGGCCAGTCCTCTTCATTGTTTTTGTCTTCCTGATTCTTGGAGACAAAAACCACTGCGTTAGCAATTCCTCAACTCGGAAACGTTGCGTGTCTTTATCGGCCTCCCATTTGCCTTGGGTTGCTATTCATGTTTAGGAACTTAACTTCCAGTCTTGTAAAACCTTTCTTCCCAAATCTAGCAAGTTTTCTACCCTCTTTCCATTCCTTTCCAGAGGAAATTTTTTAAACTCCAGTATTTGGAAGGGAAGCCCGCTGCCAGGTTTTACATACAGGATACGTTTGTTGTGACTGATGGGAAGATTGGATGGCTACATCTACCATCTAGAGAGTAGCTTTCTTGGACTCAAAAGCAAGAAGTGCATTGTTGCATTTACTGTACAATCATGATCTGGTATGTCACTTGGGCAGCTCCACCCATTTTTGACGGGCTGTCGTATCGAAAGTGATGTCCTTCAAACGTCTGAAGCGGCAAGGTCGCTGTTAAAGGTGAAATCAGAACTGGAACTGGCAATGATCTCTACAGCAGCCTTTAAACACCAGGAGGAGGGCCGGAAGTTGTCAAGGAGATCGCGGGAAATATAAGAGATCCCTGACACGTTTCAAGGTACAGGTTGCTGGCGAAAGGCAAGAGCTTAAGTGAAAATATTGAGAAACAACCAAAATCTTTGAGCTATTCAAAGAACAACAGGACAACTAGGTCAGTCTCTTACCTTGAGCGAGAGCTGCTGAAACTTCACCTAGAGTGAGCTCAGTCGAACCCAAACTTGAACTCGTAGCCAAGGCCAGACCTCAGCAGGGTCCACATCTACAGTACCATGTCCATCATGGGAAGCTTTGAAGCATGTGGTGGTTTGTTGGAAAAAATTGGTTTTCCCACCACAGTACAGTATGTCCTGAAGTGTTTACACTAGGGCAAAACCCCTTCCATATATATACGTAGATTAAAATCTTGTGATTTCTAAATAAAAGGCGTATAAACATTTCCTCGGTGTGGACTTGGTCAGTGTGTGGTGTTGAGTCTACAAGCTCATGATGATTTATTCTGGTTTCCAACAAAGTCATGCCACTTTTTTTCCTCGTCCATTTTAAAGCCCTGGTTTTCAGACTCTGTATTTCAGTCTGTTTTCCCAAGTGTAGAGGCTGCCATTTTTTTTTTTTTTTTTTTGCGTTCCCACTGACTTGGACCCTCAAACATGAGTGCGGTTTTAAGTAACGTCACAAGACACAAAATATTAGTTTAATGCAAGAACCACATTAAAAAAAAAAAAAAAATTAAATATGCACTCTAAATAAAAATTATTCCAAACAAGTTTCATTTTGTAAAGGAGCAAGAACGACTGACAACTCCTCCCCTTTCATTAACATGCACATGTTTACTTTCTTTCTAACCTTAATTTCTCTCTTCTTTCATTTTATTGTGTTTGTAACTTGAATTAGTTTTTTTCTTTGCAGATTTTTTGCATCTTCTATATAGTTTAACATCTTTTTTTCTTTTTGTATTTTTCACAATTTATGTATATTTTTACATAAATTTTGTTATATTTTTATTTTGTCTTTGTTTATTTCTATGGAATTATTTTTTTATTGAAGTTTCTTTTATATGGTTTTCTGATTTCATTTGTCTTCATTAAGTCTTATTTATTTGTTTATTTTATTTTTGTTTTACAACTTTCTACACATTTTTCCCTCTGATCACATGATCTTTCTTCCATTCTTTTTGTCGTTTGTACAGTTTCTATCTTTTTTTATTTGTCATTACTTATTTACTTTTTTATGTACAGCTTTTTCTTTTTTAGTTGTTTTGAATTCTTTTTTTTACATAATTAGTATTTTTTTTATTTTTAATGCACATTGTTTCTTTAATTTTGTACTTTTTCTTTTTTCTTTTGTCTTTATTTAATCCTGTTCATTTTGTTATTCTTTCTTTATACTTTTTATCCCCATTTTCTTTTTTTCTTTCTTTCTTTCTTTGTCATTTTGTATTTTTCTTTTTTATTTCTTTATTTAATTCTGTGAATTTTTTATTTATATTTTTCTTTTCTCTATTTTTATACCCATTTTGTGAAATCTTTTCTTTCTTTCCTTCTTTTTTCTTGTTTTTTTTGTATCTGTTTATTGTTCATTTTTATGATATTCATATTAACTTTCCGGTTTCTTTCTCTATTATCCCTTTCTTTTGTCTTCATTTCTTTTCCTTGAGTTTGTCATTGTCTTGTTTCTTTTTTTTGTAGTCACAACTCTGCAAGGCTCTAAACAACCACTTCTTGTTTCCTGGAGCTCTGTTTCCTGTGTATTTTTTTATTTATTTTTTTAAATCCTCAGTTGTTATTAGCGGAGCGGAGCGAGGGTCCGCGGGGGAGCTTCCAGATGAAGCGCATCGACATGCTGAGTCAGGCTCGGCACGCTCCAGGCCTCTTTATCAACATGACAGAATCGATGGAGTCATCCCAGTTCCGCACCAGGAGCGCCGCATCACGCCAACTTAAACAACAGACTCGCTCGCTTCCTGCTTTCTGATCAACATTACGGGCGAGGGATCAGCGGAGGATCAGCGGAGCACCGCGCAGCTGCACGCAGCACCGTAGCGCTTGGCGAGCGCTCTTCAGGAGTTGAGACGAAGCCAACGAACACAAACTATGGCTTGTCTCGGAGTCGGAGCTGCGGGTCCCTGTGTCTCTGAGGAAACGTTCCGGGGCCACGCTAACAGATTTAGCGCTGCAGCTAGTTCATCACGTCTGAATCAGTCTTCAGGGCATCGTTCTCACAGAGATGGCAAAAGTCAAAAACCTTTTCATCACAGTGGGTGAAATGTTTTAGAAGTTAAGTCAGCTGCTTATCATGCAGCTACTTGATTTGCAACATGTAGGTGGCTAAGCAGACTGTGTGTGTGTGTGTGTGTGTGTGTGTGTGTGGAGGAGGAGGAGGAGAGATCGTTGCCCTCAGCAGGGAGTGTCGTGACCGCTGTTATCTCTGACTCAGACAGATGGACCTTTTTGGAAGTTTATAAAGTCTCTCTATCGCTCTCCTTTTTCTCTCTTGATCATGGGGGTAGAAGGGGGGGGGGAGGGGCAGGATAAGAGGCTTAAGATAAAACTGCTTTAAGGGCTTCCTGTGACCTAGAAAGGTTGAACAGACAGACAGACGGAGAGAGAGAGAGAGGGAGAGATGGAGAGAGGGAAATCAACACGACAGCACTATTCCAGGATGAAGCCTTCACTAAAGTGATGAGTGCGACAGAGCAAAGCTGTGCGTCCTTGATGGAAACTGCCAGTCTGGGAGTCTGGAAGCGCGCAGTCGCTGGAGCATTAATGCTTTTCTTTTTCTTTTCTTTTTTTTTTGGCATGACACGTCCCATTACATCCCGTCCCCTTGAAATAATACACCGCACCGCATCGTCTGTCCTTTTTGTGTGTGTGTTTTTTTTATTTCGTATCGCATCCTCAGCGCCTATTGGGAGAGGTATTTGAAGCACTAGTATCTTTCGTCTTGTCAGCTTTTTTTTTTTTTTTTTGTAGGAGTACAGCGGGCGCCTCTACACGATCCAAGACAAATGATAAGCAGATAAAAAAAAAGTGTTGCTTTATGTTACCAAACAATAATATGGAAAGGGTGAGGTTTTCTAAGCATCCAGATAACTCTAAGGCATCCTGAACATCTGTACAAACAGCTGTAGGCATCGGGTCCCAAAGCGCATACATCCGTAGAGAAATGCGATACTCAGAGATCAGTATTAAAAAAAAAAAAAAAAAGATGATCGAGGTTTTGAGGTCAACGTCCGACTTTTGAAGAACATGTGAAAGATTGGGTTAAAGATCAGTGTAAAGAACGCTCATGTAAACCTTAGAGGTCTCCTTTTCCACACATGTTCTTTCAGTGTCTGTAGTTTTACATAAACCGTCCCAGTTAATCCATACTGTAAATGGGAAGATGGGTTGAGCCGAATCGGACTGTTTTGTGCAACCAGTTGAACTCCGTCATCCTTACTACGCTACGCTAAAGTGATGCATAGCAGACAGCAGCTGTTACTCAAATTGGCGACACCCCTTATTACGCACAACTTTACGGTTTAACATAATGTTAACTGATGAGTTACATGAAAAGATTCACGCCTGTGCAGTCGTCATGAATAGGAAATCTAGCTATGGAGTCAAGTTTGGCATTTAAACATGGAAGTCTGTGGGGATCGACTCACTTTTGGAGCCAGCCCCCAGTGGACATTCGTGGAACTGCATGTTTTTGTACTCCAGCATTGGCGACATTTTTCAAAACCAGCGGTTGGCCCCTTGCTTTTAAGGTGCTCATGTTTGGGACAATATAAGACATTTCCCACAAGACGCTTTTGAATCAGTTTCAGTAAAAATCAGTTTTTAGATTAAACTAAACTTAACTAAACTAAATTTATTTTGTATATGTTGAAGGTTTAACTAACGCACCTGACGTAGCGAAGACATTTTCACACTCCCTGTCCGTCCAAACGCTAAACTCCTCTTTATCAGATGCTAGACATTTACATTTAGGCATTTGGCAGACGCCCTTATCCAGAGCGACTTACATTTTTATCTCATTACATCTGAGCAATTGAGGGTTAAGGGCCTCGCTCAAGGGCCCAACAGTGGCAACTTGGTGGTTGTGAGGTTTGAATCTGGGATCTTCTGAACCGTAGTCCAATGCCTTAACCACTGAGCGACCCCTGCTAGAGATACAGGGTCGAACAGAAGATAAACTTAGCTTAAGCTTAGCTAAAACTGCTAAAGTGACTAACATTACTTTATATGTTAGCGTAGTTTGCATGTAATTGAACTCCATCATCCACACCGTAAAGGTCGTTTACCGCTACACTTCTTGTGGGAGGTTAAACTAAAACGATTTCAATTAGCTCAGCGATACCAGCAATGCAATCATCATTTAAATCAGCCACGCCCCTAATTAAAAATCCTAATCACTGATGAGTTACATAAAAATTCTCACCCCCTTACAGTTGTCATGAATGGGATTGTTAATGGGACATCGTTGTCTTTAATCAAGCCACGGAGACCGTTGTACCGCTGTGCATTTTAACGTTTGGAAGCGGACCGAGATCCACATTTTTAAGCACCAGAGTTCGTCTAATCGAAGCAAACATGTCCAGTGTGAATGTTTCCTAATTTTGCACAAAAAAAAAATATATATATATATATATATATAAAATAGTTCAGAGGCCTACAAACCAGGTCTACACCGAAACTATCAGAGTTACACCAGGTCTACCAGAAAAAAAAAACCCGTATCATGTTGTTCCACTTCACTTCAGACATTTCCAGCCTGGGGGTGGAGTTTGCAGTAAAGCAGAGGCGGAGTCTCACTTACACTTTTGAATGATTAACCTCACAATTCAAGTTCTCGCTAAGCCTCGTGTCCGGACGTTTTCCTTCATCACCCCGACAGCTCAGTGTCGATGACTGGACGCGTGAAGTGTGTGGGCTGAATAAGGTGAGACCTGGGCGAGATCCAGCAGCGACTCCAGGCCTCGTCTCCGGCTTGCTCGGCCATCTGTCTGCCATCTGCGGAGGGCTGGAGTATTACAGGATTATTTGTCATTTGGTCACGAACGCGCCTTCTGATAATCTTTGGGTTCATCAAGAACACCTTGCGCCCCAATTTCGCCCCAGACGTTTTTTTTTTTTTTTTTTTAACAATAACGGGATTTACAGTACAAAATGCCTCTTTCTTCTTCTTCTTCTTCTTCTTGGAGCAAAATTGGTTTTAAAAGAAAAAGTGGATTTCTTGTGTCGCGTCTACTTTATTGTATAAAAACTCCGAGCTCTGAGAGTTCTCTGATTATGGGCCTCACCTTTTGAAGTGAAGACTCCCAGAGGCTGAGAGGCTCGAAATGAGAACTGAAATAAAAAAAAAAATTAAAAAAAACTGCTCTCGACCTCGTTCCTCCTCAGAAACCTACAGACACGGGGAGCAGCAACACTTCCCGAGTGCATGAGAAGACGGCGAGCGCTTTCCTCCAAGAAGAGCCAAATTACCCCAGAGTCGGCGTATCTCTCAGCAATAACGTGCGAATAGAGCGCGCATCGGTTCAATCTGGCTTTCTGATCAGACCCTAACACCGCCGAGCTCTCGGAGTACCAGCAGTGTAATAATAAGCAGGAGCTTTATTTATAGGGCTTGCAGCTCGAACCGTTGTACGAATGAGGTGCAAAAATTATGTGGGGGAATGTAAAAATAGTGGAAAAGTGGAAAGAGAAATAAAAATAAAACAAACATAGAGAGGGATCGCATAATAAAAAGCGTATCAAAAAATACTACTACAATAATTTCTGTTTAAATTCATCACAAACATGGTCACGTCCCCAAACAGAAAAAAAAAAAACGTGGACTGTACGATGCTCAATGTTTAAGAGATAATTGCCAAAGTTAATGCTGCGGCTAAATACAAAATATTCGGAGCGCAGAACGGAAGAAAGGAAGCCTCTTGTGTAAAAACAGCGGACAGGAAAACTAATTAGTCAATTTTGCGCCTGGCTACTTGAATCTACGAGAGCGTGCAGACGTGCGTCCCTCGTGCTAATCTCATGTCGTTGAGCGGAGCGAGGTTGCCTTGGAGCACGTCATTAGCGACAGAGCTAACGCACAGCCTCGTAATCAAAGCTCTCGTGCATGCGAATGCTAAATGTAGTCCTTAATTATAGTCTTTAATGAGGCCGGAGAATGAAGCGGCCCGGCTAATGCAAGTGTGTGCGTTTTCACTGTGTCGCTTTCCCGCATCTTCATGACGGATTTATTCAAGCCTGTGTGCAAAACATGTTATCACGGTGTTCTCTACAGCAGCTCGTACGCTAACCGCAGGATTAGTCTACAGTACGGTGTGTAAGAAGCATCTGTTCACCTTAGACTAAGATGACCTACATGGTAATGATAGTCTAGACGCGTGCGTGTTTAGTCTAGGACTGTGTATTTTTAATGTAGGCATGTGTGTGTGTTTAGTCTAGAGCTTTGTGTTAGTAGTCTATTACTGTGTGTTTAGTCTAGAAATTCATGTTTAATCTAAAATGACATTGTTATGTTTATAGTTCAGTACTGCTGGTGTTTAGTCTAAATCTGTATATATTTAGTCTAGAACTGTGTGTGCTTTGTCTGGAACCCTGTGTTTATTCTGGATCTGTGTAAACATGCACATTTTAAAACTTTAAACCTGTAGGTGGTTAGTCTAGAACTGTGTGTTTAGTCTAAATGTATAGGTGTTTAGTCTAGAACTATAGGTGTTTATTTTAAAACTTTGTTTTGTTTAAACCTGTAGGAGTTTAGTCTAGAACTGTGTGTGTTAGTCTAAACGTGTAGGAGTTTAGTCTAGAACTGTAGGTGTTTATTTCAAACCTGCAGATTTTTTTCGTCTAGAACTGTAGGTGTTTATTTTAGAACCGTGTTTAGTCTAAACCTGTAGGTGTTTAGTCTAAACCTGTAGGTGTTTAGTCTAAACCTGTAGGTGTTTAGTCTAGAACTGTAGGTGTTTAATCTAGAACTGTGTTTAGTCTAAACCTGTAGGTGTTTATTTTAGAACTGTGTTTAGTCTAAACCTGTAGGTGTTTAGTCTAGAACATGTTTGATTTCAAACTGTAGGTGTTTAGTCTAAACCTGTAGGTGTTCAGTCTAGAACTGTAGGTGTTTAATCTAGAACTGTGTTTAGTCTAAACCTGTAGGTGTTTAGTCCAGAACATGATTGGTTTCAAACTGTAGGTGTTTAGTTTAGAACTGTGCGAGTTTAGTCTAGAACTGTGTTTAGTCTAAGCCTGTAGGTGTTTAGTCTAGACCATGTTTGGTTTCAAACTGTAGGTGTTTAGTCTAAACCTGTAGGAGTTTAGTCCAGAACTGTAGGTGTTTATTTTAGAACTGTGTTTAGTCTAAACCTGTAGGAGTTTAGTCCAGAACTGTAGGTGTTTACTTTAGAACTGTGTTTAGTCTAAACCTGTAGGTCTAGAACATGTTTGGTTTCAAACTGTAGGTGTTTATTCTAAGCCTAGTCTAGAACCATGTGTGTGTCTAGTCTAAGCCTGTAGGTGTTCAGTTTAAAATTGTGTATTGGAGATATATTGGAGGTAAATCACATTACCTGAAGACAGAGCACGGAACATGGACCGGCGCGTAATCCGACTGTGAGTACTTGTAACTTTCTGTCATATTGACTTGATGACCCAGCGCAGGTTCTTGTGAAATCTCTGACAGAACTATAAACAGGCTTCACACCGGCCGGCTCATAATGATGCCGATCTGCTCTGATCTACTTTCCTGAACTTGCAAGAGGTCATCTAGGGTCATCTCATCCCAGATCCCAGCGGAAACTCCGTCCATATCCGAGAGCGCGAGCGTCAGATGGAGATCGGCGTCAGCTCGCTGTTCCTGGGTGATCGAACTTGGCTGGACTGAAGAGATGAAAGTGGGTCAGACTGGAACCGACGGCACAAACCAGCACGCTGTGACTTGCCCTAATTTAGATACACTAAGCCCATCACTCCATGTGCTAATGCAGATGACTCTTTAGTAAGACCTAAGGCAAAGAACGTTTATCTCTGACTAGAGCTACAGCTATAAGCAAACACACACACAAACACACACACACACACACACACACACACACTGTGGTATTAAACGACATTATACAGGCGATGTCGTTAAGTCATTGCAAGCGTCAGCAAGATGCTTTGAAAAGGCACTGGGGACCATTTGGGGAATTTAGGCTTCAGCTACATTTCATGTCCTTTCATCATCGCCTTTGTTGACGTCCTGAAAGCACGATCAGGAAGTACATTTCCATTACTCCGGGGAGCTGAACTAGATATTATGGGCCTGACATGATATACGCGATTCTTACAAGCGGATAAATATTTGAAACAATCCGCAGGCAGATTTCCTCACGTTTCATTTTGGCATGTCAATTTTCCTGTCACTTTTGATATTTCTTCAATCCAGCATGCATAAGCGCACACACACACACACACACACTGATCTCTGTTTCATCAATGCATGTGGAATTCCCCGATCTTACTGGGCAGAAGGTGTCGATTAATTGAACGGATAAAAAGTAAGCAATGCTCTTCAAATAATCCGTTGTAATGACATGAATGATCAATGATCAGCACCATGACGTGTTATTCCATAATTAATGCTATACATTATGACCTGGTATATATATATATATATACACATACAGGGTGGGCCATTTATATGGATACACCTTAATAAAATGGSAATKGTTGGTGAWATTAACGTCCTGTTTGTGGCACATTAGTATATGTGAGGCGGCAAACTTTTCAAGATGGGTGGTGACCATGGTGGCCATTTGGAAGTCGGCCATCTTGGATCCAACTTTAGTTT
>QMIH01000445.1:334559-370988 GCA_003987875.1 Clarias batrachus | reverse complement strand
GAAGACTATCACGTGTTTCCTCCGAACCACGTGACGCCAGCCGACCGCATCTTTTCGAACTGCTCGCTCGCGCACCGTTGGGGGCGGAGTCACACACTCGGAGGACAGCGCTATCCGCTCCCTCTGTTGCGCGAGCTCACAGACGCCCCTGATTGGCTGTAGAGCCGTGATTAATGCGGGAGCACTATGTACCTCTCATCCCTCCCCTCTGAGAGAGCTCGGCCAATCAGCTCCCTCTAGACCTCCGGCTGCGAGAGGTTACAGCATCACCCGGGAATCGAACTGGCGATCTCTGGATGATAGGGCGAGCGCTGACAAACGTTTCTCATCGAAACCCCGTCCGGCAGCTGTGGAGGCGAGGATCCGTCTCGTGCCGTCTTTGTTAGAGCTGACA
The DNA here is from genome assembly GCA_003987875.1 of Clarias batrachus. Lineage (NCBI taxonomy): Eukaryota > Metazoa > Chordata > Actinopteri > Siluriformes > Clariidae > Clarias > Clarias batrachus. The sequence goes on along the minus strand of QMIH01000445.1, from coordinate 370,594 downwards.
GACGAGCGGAGATCTTTCAACGGCGATGACACGGAAACACAACTCACCGTCCTGGCCTCAAGCTTCAGGCAAGAACTCACTCGGCTAGTCACGCGGCGCCGCGCAGGAGAGACATCGCATTAACGCTGGGGAACCTGGATGAGAGCATTTTCCTCAGCTTGCTTCGTTGTGTTAAATTCAAAGCACACAAAGAGCTCAGGCCTTAATTACCGTTGCAGTAAGCATGCGCTCATTCTTCTGCGTTGAATAATTAATACACGATGCGTACTAATGTTCTGAATTGACTCACCGTCCCATTTTATGCTACTGTATATACAGCTTGACTGAAAATGAAGAGCACAGGATACAAAGTACTGTATACTCTTTGCGCATTTATAATATTTATAAACCGCACATGCTTAAGGTTTGTTTTTATTGTAGTGTCATAAAAATTTGTGACGTGTGTTGATCCGGGAAAACAAGTCAGATCATTCTGGCAAAAACAAAGGAAATATCAGCCAAAATCTGCGCATAACAGGCTGGGTTGAGGTCTGTACGGTGTGAGACGCCGCCGGTCCCCGACGTTGTGTGAGCAGCAGTTTGAAAATATCTGGACAGATGGTGTCTCCCTGGTCTTTACCCTCCTTAATGGAGAGCTGGGTGGGAATTGGATGTGAATAAATTAGGGAGGAAATCTGGGAAATCTACCAAAAACAAAACAAAAAAAAAAAATACAAGTCAACTAAACTTATTAGCCAGCGTTAGTTAAAGGGTTTACCGTGCTGTGAGAAAGTTTTGAGTCGCCTCTCATTTTTTCATTTTCAATTCAATTCAATTCAGTGATGTAGATGAAATGATAGAAACAGGACCACATGTTTTACTGCAGTGACTGGCCGCAAAATGCCTAAAGATCCATTTAAAACCTGGTTGTTTATGTTACAATCCCAGCAGCGACCTCGTTTCCCCTCTCGTCTGTTCTGACCACTCGGTATTATTCAGCATCAGCAGTGAACTGATCACCTCCTGATCATCTGTCATCATCTGCCCCTGTTACTCAATGGTTCATGCCATAAATTAGATGCTTTTTATGCTTCAATGATTCATAGGTCACTGTGGAACAAAAACATTCCTCTGAAAGTCCCAAAAACTTGCCAGAAATGAGAGCCGAAAAAAAAAAAAGTCCTACAGGAAGCTTGGAGAACTGTTCCTGAAACTATTTTCTTACCGGCTGCTTAGAAAGAAAATATTTAAAAAATGGGATTAGGGGCGGGGGGGGGTGTCAAGACTTTTGCACAGTACTGTGTTTTGCCTCCTACGCACAATCGTCACCACACCAACACTCCAACGCAACCCTAAGAAGTTTTGAACATACTAGTTAATTGACAGCGGGTTTGTTGATTCGGGTCGATTTTACAGTCCGTGCTGGAAATCTCCTCGGTTAGCGATATCGGACAGCGACGGCGGCCCCCTAAATGGTTTTTGACGTCTCTTCAAGGTAACGTTTTCTGCATCAGCACAATCTGATCCCGCAGTCGACTTGATTCTGTCACTTCATTTCACAGCTTAACGAGCGCGCGATGTTAATCCACTGACTCGACAGCATTCGACGGCTGCTATCGATCATTCGGCTTCAATAAACGTCGCGACCTGCGGCTAAAGACAACGGCTGCACTGCGACAAAAACATACGATGCTATACAGTACCGGTACAGAGGAACACAACAGGAAGAAATCAATTCCATCCTGAGCTTTGATTAAAAAAGCTCTTTTTCTGCTAGTTATACAGTATAAACAAGAGGTTACTTCTGTGAGCAGTACATACTGTACTACAAGTGTTTGAAGAACAGTACACTATATGGACTAAAGTTTTTGGCCAAACCTGCAACGACATTGTGTTCAAACACACACACTTCACTATGGAGTCAGTCTCCCTTTTGCACCTATAACAGCTTCATCTCTACTTCACAGGATGTTGGAGTGTTTCTGTAGGAAATCACGTGGATTCATTCTGTAGAGCATTTATGAGGTCAGGCACTGATGTTGGACGAGAAGGTCTGGCTCACAGTTTCTGTTCCAGTTCATCCCAGACGTGCTCGATGGGGCCGAGGTCAGGGCTCTGTGTTTGGGCCGCTCGAGTTCTTCCACACTGAACTCATCAAACCTTTATAGTCTTTATAGTCCTTGCTTTGTGCACTGGGACACAGTGAATAGGAATTCAGGAATAGAAAAGGGCCTTCGCCAAATTGTTACCACAAAGTGTATAAAAAGCGTAGCATCGTCCACGATGACTTGGTATGCTGAAGTATTAAGATTGTACTGATTGACTGAAAGACCTGAATTCAATAATTCTAATAATAATAATAATAATAATAATAATCTTTTTCTCCATATAGTGTAGCTAACATGCGTAAGGCTAAGCTTCGTGAGGGAGCTGGGCTCTGCTAGTTTAGCTCCACAATGCTAGCTACTGCATTTTAAAAACACATGCCATGTTGTACAGTACATAAATATCAGAGAGGGAAAATAAATAAATAAATAGATCCTCAAATTTCTCAGATTACTGAACATTTCCTGCACTTACAGTACTCTGGAGCATCCCAGGCTGGCTAGCACTGAGTTAGCATGAGCACATGCCGATTCCTAAAAAGAGCTGCAGGCATTTCTGGCATGCGTGGAAACAGATCGCAGGCCGTGACACAGAAAAACACACCGTGAACTTTCTTAAACCTGCGAACAGTGCGATTAGGGGATTTAAAATCTAATTTAATAAGTAATACCCCTTGTGAATCAGCCGTATTGATTTGGAATGGCTAGAACTCTGGGGCATTTAGCAAATTACAAAATCACATAAACGCTGTAAAAATGTGCCAGCGACGAGGCGGCGAGGTTAATAGAGATGTTGAGCAGTGTATTAGGAACCTGAGAAGCCGGAGGGAAAAAAGATGCCAGAGAAACCATGCCAGGCAGGGGCGCCAGGGTCGCATTCCTACGCTACATTAGGCTTAGATGTGGAACGAGGCTGCAGGTGGAAGAAGTTTTTGATTTTTTGTTTGGTTTTGTTTTTTTGGGGGGCAAGTTTTAAAAAAACAAATCCTCAGTCAGCAAGATATTTGCAATGTCATCTTATCGACCTGTAGCTTATGTTGCATTACATACACATGCAATACTTTCACCCTCAGGAAAGTGTGCTATCCGCCCTCTTCCACATACACACAAGCTTACAGAGATTTCAGGTCAATTTTATGGTCATTGTCATGAAGCAGCTTTACAGAATCCAAAGAAAATGATGGAAATGAGTATGAAATCAGAATGGTCAGATGGTCCCTGATGAACGAGCTGAGCGCGACGGCGCTGAGGGAAAAACTCCCTGAGATGGCAATAGGAAGAAACCTCAAGAGGAACCGGACTCAACAGGGAACCCATCCTCATCTGGGTGATAACGGAGAGCAGGGATTGATCTGCACTCATTCTGTGTGTTAGGAGGCTGCACGTTCAGTATAAACAGGAGACGTGTTTAAGTTTTTATGGAGTCCAGTTCGATTTCATGCACCGCCACCAGCACCACTCTGGCTATTCCTCTTTCCTGTTTCCTTCGTACATCTACAGTAAGTGGTGTGGAAATATCCAGCGGCATAACGTTAAGCTGTACACCATCGTAATATCGTTCCCTATTCATACCTAAGACAAACAAGCCCTTGACTTTGCACTCTTCTGCCTGTCCAAGCCTGCATTTATCAGAACGCATTACCCAGCTCTAGATCTTGGCCGTGACATCCTAAATGTCCATAGCGGTGATGCTGAGCTTGAACATTACATCACTGCAGATGGGAAACTGTTAAACCGGTGGTCTGCTAATGCCCATCCATCAGCGTGCTTTATACCACTTCCTTTCTCTCCAAGGACGTCCAGCTGATTAAATATTCAAATCGAAGAGGACCAATGGCGCCAAGGCGAAAAGAAACCAAAAAAAAAAAAAAAAGCTTCTCAGGATGAGGGTAATTTAGCGTAATGAAACATGACCCCATACATACATGTATGCTCTTCCAGCATCAGCAGCTCCATTTGGATAATTGCACATTGAAAGCACAATCACTCAGACGCCTTAGACCGGATTGATGTAAACATGGCAGGCTTAATCAGCGAAGTGGATAAACTGGGATTCACGACTCTCAACGCCAAAGATTGGCCGTTAAGTTTAATCGTGATTTATTACATCGTATAAATTTCTTTGCTGCCATGCTAATCATTTTGAATTTTTCGTTGATAAAATCTTCGTTAAATAAAAACCCATTTCTGTCCGGTAAAAACAAATCTCTACACATCCGCAGGAGTGGTTAAATGTGTTGATTATTTGTCACCTGATTCTAGCCGGAGGATTATCGCACAAACACCCCGACCTGAAATCACACAAATTGCTCCAATAAAACATCCCGGGCCTTGTGAAGAACGAGGCAGAAGTGTCGTGGGAGCAGAGTGAAGCTCAATTGAATTTCACATTTAATAATCAGGCTGGAAGGCAGCGACGGCTCTCAGAGGAGAGACCGCTCGCCGTGATGAATCTGCACCTCGGCCGCTCACATCAATCCTGCGTAATGTACGAGAGCTACTCGGGCTACGCTAAGACAGCTTGATGAAATGCTCAATCAATTGGGGTTTTTTTTTTTTTTGGTTTTTGTTTTCACCTGCCAGGATGTAGAGCGCACATGGTCTCACTCTGCAGGGTTTTAACCAGAACCTGTTGGAAACTTCAATTACACGATAATTCCTCGCTCGGGTCTAAAAGTGAGACGATATGTTTAGAAGCTTTTTGGGCAAAACTGGTACTTACTGAATCGATGACATCGCAGAGGAAACCCAATCAGTGGAATGAGAGCATTATTCTAGCTGACATCCACTGAACACAGTGACACATGATAGATGTATGTAATACATCTAAAAGTACAGTATATACCATATATTTACTGTACCATATATATACTGTACCATATATATACTGTACCATATATATACCGTATACAGTGTGTTGCAAAGAGCAACCAACGTAAACCAAATGCATCAGGTTCCTCCCGGTGTGAGTCGTGGTGGTTTTGAGCGAAAGTGTAAGCAAATGCGCAAACTTAGCCACCAAAGAATTGTGTAATGCAGTTATGTAATAATCATTACCCTGGAAACAAAAAATTTTCGGCATACGAAACAATTTCGACATACTTGCGGGTGCAAGTATATTATTGTATGTTTTTTTTTTTTTTTTTTTTACATTTTGTGTAAGATTTAGTCAAGACATAGCACCATGGGTACCAGGAATGTTATCAAGGACGGTAGCAAGAAGAAATCTGAGGTTTTTAAAGGAGTCAGTGCCAAAAGGAATCATAAATTAAGGTTAAGTGAGGTATAATGTCTATTTATTTCATATATTACTTCATTTACATGTCTTTTTAAAATGTTTTGAGTGTTTTCATATGCAGAAATATGGAAATTGGTAATACAGTGGAACCTTGGATTGCGAGCATAATTTGTTTCAGAAGCATGATTAAATATCAACGCGTTCGTATATCAAAGTAAATTTCCCCCATCAGAAATAATGAAAACTCGTTCCACAACCCAAAAATATTAATATAAAAATAATTAATACCCGAGCAAACAAACCCTTCTCGCACAAAACACACACACACACACCTCTGCATGAGCACACACACACACATCTCCTTGTGAGTACACACACACACACACACACACACACACACACCTCTGTATGAGCACACACACACACACACACCTCCGCCTGAGCACACACACATATCCTCGTGAGTACACACACACACACACACACACACACACACACCTCCCTGCGAGCACACACACACACACGCACACACACACACACACACACCTCCGAATGAACACACTCACACACACTCACACACCTCTGCGCAAGCACACATCCACACACACACACACACACACACACACACACACACACACACACACACCTCTCCTGAGCACAAACACACATACACACACACACCTCTGCGCGAGCATACACACACACACACCCCAGACCTCCCTGCGAGCGGACACACACTCAACCTCACCCCTCACCCCAAACACAAAATAAAAGATGCTTTAGAGAAGAACCTTTGGCTCAGTTGTGATCACATTACTCGCTGGGTCAAAACAAGAAGCTCATGCGTGCTAGTTGATACTTGATGATATTCAAATTCAAATATTTGGTACTTGTATATCAAGACTCGCTTGTTTATCAAGACATAATTTATTAAAAAATTTTGCTTTTCTTGCGGAACAGATTACTCTCGATCCGAGGTTCCACTGTATTGGTAATATTTTTGTTTGACTGGAGCGAATTATCTTTATTTAGATCATTTCTATAGGATTAAATCCGTATGCCGAGGTTCCGCTGTACTTGAAAATGTTTGATACTGGAAGGTGTATGTACAAGACGTCTCTGTATGCTACATTAAATCCTACTGGGAAAGTTCACTGGGGCCAAAAACTTTTTTTTTTTTATCTATATTTTGTGATTTACGGCCTTTATTCGGAGCAACTTACATTTTTATTTTATTATACATCTGATTAATTAAGGGTAAAGGGCCTTGCTCAAGGGCCCACAGTGGCAACGTGGTGGTGGTGCTGGGCCTCGAACCAGGTTTTTGACCAGGTGATTATTAGTTAGAATGATCTTTGATTTCCGCCAGTCTGCTTGTCTTGGGCAAATATGAATATGAATGTGTATAAATATCTGACGCTAACCAGGAGTGATTTATAGTGTTTAAGGTGTGTGTTATGTCGGCACCTTCATATAAATGACTTCACACTAAACGGCGTGTACAGTAGCGATGAATTTGCAAAACGTTTTCAGCGACTTCTCACGTTGTTATTTTTTTTTTTGCGCGCGCCGGCTAATGCGTTTTGAGAACTTATCCATAAAATATGAGTTGCGACCAGGTTTCAGCCGGGCTTGTGCAGCGCCGCGCGCTGATTTATGAGTGTTCTCACCCAAGTGCTGTTGTAAAGTCAATGCATGCAAATCAAATCTATAAACAGCACTCAGCCACCGCACATAAAACAGCCCAGATTATCGGAGCTTTTCCAGCTGCACGCTTCGTAAGACCTGACGAAAAAGACGCGAAGCCATGCCACGCATGCCAAACTGTTGGTTTTATTACGTGCACCAGTCAGGGTGTGTCATTTCTGTACCCTGATTAAACTCTGGTAATTGGTGTAATCACGGGATGAAATAACATCATCTTTTTTCTTTTTTTTTTTTTTTTTTTAACGTTCATGTGGGTTTCCAAGTAGGATAATTAACATTTTCTAGTTTCCAGCTCCCACAGGCAGCATTTGTCATCTTCTAACAGCACGTAGCAGCTTCTCGTGGTGCCGTATCTGAAGCTACGCCGCGCAATTAGCACTGAATTCTTGAGTTTTAGTAAATGAAAAGATTTACATAGATGTCTTAAGCATACTGATAGGAGAATTAGCATAAAACAAGTTGTATAAAAGTTGTAAATCGTAGCTGATAAATGGGCAGAGGAGTTCTTCAAGGGAAAAAAAAATAGGTTTTTAGGATCCGGTTCAAAACATTAGAAGCTCTACGATTCCCAAACTTTGTTATTTAAAGAGAATGTTCATGGCTAATAAGCTAATCAGCTAATCAGAATGTACAGCTTACACAAATGAACTTTTAAGCTAATTTTTCCAATTCAACCGACATATTAGTGATACTAAATGTACGCCATTAATGCAACATTTTTAACGTTTTTTTTTTTTTTTTTTTTTTCATTGAAGGGGGATTTAAAGAGTTTTGCAAAACAAAACAATGATTTGATCAAACAAGTCTTTGGCGTTTGTGCTTTTTAACATCCTTGTGACTCAGTATTACCTACAGTATTAATTCATAATACGTTTTGTTTGTTGTGTCTTTCTCGAAGCGGTCGTAACGGATTTATCTCGTTTTGCACCGAAACCCTTCACGTATAAGCATAGCCTCTATTACATGTGCTTGTCCTTGCTGTGCTTCGCTGAGCTCTTATCACGGCTCAATAGGCAACCTCGGGTACTGAGCAAACTCTTTTCTCTGCTCTAATCGTGCTCCAACAGCTGTTCAAACACGGTATAGGTGTTGAGCAAATGGCAGTGTGTTGAACAACGCGGGACGAGGTGACTGACAGCCGAATCCACAACTAATTAGAGCAGCTGGCTTCTGAGCCTGACAGTTTGACAGGACCGTTCGAAAAAGAGCCTGCTGCATGTAAATGGGCTGTTTTTGCACCTAACTGTATTTAGATAAGAGAGAAAGAAAGTGTGTGTGTGTTGAAAAGGATGGCTGTGGAATGAGAAAAATCCCATGCAGTAATTAGATGTGTGGATTAGAAGAGCGACAGAACGGCTGATTTGGAACATTTGAGACTCCTGTATACAGAAAACAGACAAACTTGGCTTTAACGAGGATGAAGATGAATTACAGATGGAATATGAGTTATTAGAAGCCCAAATTTTCAATGTGAAAAATAAATAAATAAATAAAAAAGTTAAGCGGTGCGTTTTAAAAGGATTATAAATAGCTCTCTGAGCAGGGGAATGAGTCTCATCTACTGTACGATGATAATTCAAGGTCGGGATTGGTGGGGGAGGGGGGGGATTGATGCACAAGGTCAGCATTAATCAGCAATATCTAGCAATGAACATCTTTTACCTGCGTAGCATTTAAGCTAACCTAAGTAGAGATTTCTGCAGCTGTTTTTGCTTTGTTTTTTTGTCAAGCATGAGCTAAAATATCTGAGCTCTGCAGCATGCAAAGGCGACGTTCTGATGCTCCCTCGGCCGTGCTGAGTTGATCTTGATCACCCTGGGACGTCTGCAGTCCTGGTCAAGCTGAAGACACGACTTGAAGGAACTGTGAAGCACGGTGGTGGGAGGATCAAGTTCTTGACAAAGTTAGCTTTTTGCTTTTTTCATTAGCGTAAATTTAGCTCCTCCAATAGGGTGTTATAGACGGTAGTTGTTATATTGATTAAGAAGGAGGTTTAGGCCACGCCCATTTTGGGTTTAAATCCAAATACAAGTATGAATATATCTGGAGCATTAAACAGTTCAACTATGAACACAAACACACACACACGGCTCTTCACATAACACATAACTCTGTCCCGTTCTCTGTGTGCAGGATGGTGTAGAGTAACATAACAGAGCAGTCTACCTTCAAAACGTTCCTGTGTAAAAGAGAGAAATGTGGAGACAGCGCCGCGTCCCGTGCGTGTATTAATTACCGCGTGACGTACAGTACAGTATATGCGGACATTGATCAATGAGTTTCAGCCCAAACGAATCAGTCCATTATTTTAACAGCGCTGGCGAAAGGCTTTCCGTGACACTTCTATTGAGCCACTTACAGCCTGTCGATGAAAATGTAATCGAGAGCTAATGCACGCTAATTACCTCAGGCTCTTTCCTTTCACATTTCTCAAATGGCAACAGCTTTCAACGCGCAACTTTAACTGTGACGACCGACTGACTCAGCCCTGGTGCGATTCATTTCGGTAAAGAGCACGTACGAGGAGAGATCGTTGAAGAACGGATTACGAGCGACGCCGGTGCATTTTTATCGACGATAACCCGAAGGAGCTCCCGCGCTAATACCATCGCGTCAATGACATCGCGGTGTTGTGGTCTGGAAAAGATGTCTGATGAACTCATTAGGTCGACCTCTGCACTGAGATAGTGGAAATGTGGATGAAATTCATAGGAAAAAGTCACCAAAGAAAAAAGGAAACACTCTTTCTCTTCTGGAAATTCATGTGAAGATTGTGAGATGTTCTCCAGAGTACAGTGGAAAAATAATGTATATAACACTTTATGTAATCTTTTCCATTATTTAGTATTATACCTTCATATTTATATTCAGATTTGTATATTTTGCTCTCCATCACATCGTACTTTAAGTGGACTCATGCAATGAATTTAAGTTTGCAGTACTGATGGGTAACAAACTAGAAAAACTTGTATTTGTCACGTACACAACCACACACAGTACAAGACGCAGTGAAGTGATTATTCAACTACTGTATCTGTACTGTTAAAACATGAAATAGTTCAAAACTCAGTCCAAAAATAAAAGTTATAAATGTAGATTTATTAAATTTAAAAAATCAGATTTAAGTTGCAAATAAATTTTAAAAATCTCAATTAATAATTCAATAAATTTGTAATTAATTACAAATAAATTTACAAAATTAAAGTGTAAAGTTTAAAATATGAAAATATGCATGTATAGATTTTTTTTTTGAAAATACAAATATTTTTGTTATTTACAAATGCAAACTTCAAACTGCAAATTTTAAATAAGAACTAAAGCTAAAAATAAACATTTAAAAGTAAAAAAAAAAAAAAAAGTAAATTCATGTAGATTTTTTATGCATTTATATTTTTCAATGAATAAAAGCTAAAAAAAAATGCACATTCAGAAATAAAAAAAGAAAAATATATATACAATCTTATGCAAAGGTTTAGGCACCCCTTGAATAAATAACAGATTTTGGTGATTTTTTAATTGAAACACAGTCTCTATTGGAAATGGGAAAAATGCATAATATTGGTGCATAGTTACTTTTTATGTAATAAATTGAAAAACAATAAAAAATAAAAACATTATTGTGGCACTGTGCAAAAGTTTGGGCACCCTACAGTACACAATCAGTACTCAGTAACGCCTCCTCTCTCTGGCAGATATCACAGCTTGTTAACGCTTTTTATAGCCGCGAAAAGTCTTTCAGTTCTTTTACTTGGGATTTTCTGCCATTCTTCCTTACAAAAGGCTTCTAGTTCTGTAATATTCTTTGGTCGTCTTAAGATCTACCCACAAATGTATAATATATAATATAATATCTATATTTGTTTTTGTTTTTTGTTTTGTTTTTATTTATATACATGTTTATACATACAAATGTCAAAATGAAAATGCCTCCCCCCCCCAACACCCAACATGCTAATGAACCGTAGCTACACGCAGCAATGACTTAATGCTCACCTTAACAACATGTAACATTCCGTATAGCGTAATGTTTAAAAGGCTTAACAAACGTCTAACTTCTTACAAAAGGGCCACGAAACCAGAGCATTTAGGCTCCTCAGAGGTTACCCGAACACAGACGTAATGAGAGCAGCTGTTATAAAGCAGGGTTTCTGGACTCGCCTCCCTGAAGGCCGCCGCGCCGCACAGCTTGATTTAACCTAATTCGTAGCAGAATGAGGTGTGAAGAAAGAAGCAGCAATGTGAAATGTGAGGCAGAAGTGAAATAATGAGTGTTACTGTATGTAGCAGTGATCTCAGTATGCCATGGGCATCGCTAGGCCCCTGTTACTGACGCGCGTTCTCTAATATTCATCTGCTGTGCCACAGTCAAACCGCAAATTCAAGGTTTAACAAGCTCCTCTCCGCCAGTTGTTTAATTTAGATTGACAATAACAGGCATGAATGGGTTTTTTTTTTTCTAATGTACAGAATCAAAGCAATGCGGTTTATTTCAAAATAGAAGCTGAGGAGAGGAGCGTACCTTGCGTACCAAAACAGGACTCGCTAGGCGCCACAATGCCACAATGGGACTAAAGTAAGTTGTAATCAATCGCAAGGACAATCCTGGTTAAACTCTGTTTGGACTTGATGTTGGACGTGAGCGCCGCTCTCAATGCTTTGATAAAACTTTTAGAAACGTTTTTGTGAGTTTATCCCATCAACCAATCACGTGTCAGAAGCACTTAGCATAAGATCAGCAACACGCCTCTGACCGACACGTGCCTCCTCGAATAAAAAGCCTCGTAATCAGGCGATGCAATATAATTAATCGTCTTTTCAATTAGATCATTTAGTGATGAATACATCACACTACCCATCAAAAGTTTGGACACCCCTTCAAATCCCATGGTCTTTCCTGATTTTCCAAATATATGCAATAATCTCTAAAAAAAAAAAAAGCTTCATAACGGCGCTAATCTGAGGTGCTGCTTGAGGTTAATTGGCGATTTCTGAGGCTAAATGAACTTCTCCTCTGCAGCAGTAAGGTTTGGTCTCGCTTTCCTGGGAAGGTCTTCATGAGAGACAGTTTCATCACGATGGGGTTTACAAACGCACTCGACACGACACTGTTCCCGTGAGAAACTGATCCAGAACAGCCGACCTTCACGTCTTAAAAGAATGCCGTACAGTGTGTGTTGTTTCATAGTTTTGAAATCTCCAGGATTGTTCTTGAATTTAGAGAACTGAATTAGAGGACGTGTCCAAACTTTTGACTTTGGTACAGCAAGTCTTAAAAATATAGGTTGTGGGTTTCAAAGATATACTGTGTTTCGTTTTGGTCCCATATTTAATGCAGTTTAATGACATTATTATCATTATTATCATTATTATTATTATTATTCATACAGTCATCCCCAGTGAGCGAGCCAGATTTGACAGCAGTGAGGAAATACACCCTGGAGCGACAAGAAAAAGACAAAAAAAACACCCACACAAACACATAGCCAGTGTTTACAATCGTCGTGAGTTCCTCTCCTGTCAACCAAGCCCAGGAATCTTCCATCACACCGCCTGCCTTTGATTACTTTCCTAAAACCGCGTAATGATTAGTTACCGAATCAGAGCCCAGATGTTGTCCTGGTGGAGGACGTCTGGCTCGGTACTTTTTCTGGCGACAAACATTCAATTACGGAGTCACCAGTCTGACAGGGTACGTCGAGGAGAAGAAAGAAAAGTCAGAGTGTTCGTCATCGGCTCTCTATCTCCATTAGTGTTCGGGACGACGCTCCACATCGCCAGCTGAATAAACATGAGGGAACATGGTCAATAGCGAGGCAATTAAAGAGAGGCTGCTCGGGGAGGGACGGCGGCGTAATGAAAGCTCTCCGGTGAAAGGAGAGCTATCGGCTGTGCGACGCATTGGCGCGAGACCCAGCGAATTGTAACGTGGAGGAATAAAAAGGGGCACCGGTGAAGCAGCTGATGGTATCTGGGGCTAATTAATCCGGAGGCCTCCTCTGACAAAACCTGGGACCTTTTGTAATAACTTTGCATCAGTAGTTCAAATCCCTTCAGGGCTGAACGTGTTAGCGTGAGATTAGCAAAAACATCCATCTCTTAAAAAAATAAAAAAGAAGAAAAAAAACCCCGACTGTCCTGAATGATGCTGAGGACGTGCTCGGAGTTACCGAGATGACCTGATGTGAAAATAAATAAATAAATAAATAAATAAATAAATAAATAAATAAACCACACAAAGACACGGGTGACATTTCATTTTCTCGCAGCGCCGAGCTTTTGGCAGGTGTCCTCAGCCTTTAATAGAGATGGATGGAAGCGATTAAAGCCTGGGCTTTATGTTTGGAGGAAAAATACTCATTCTTGTGGTGAGCAGCAGAGAAAACTAGCAAACAGGAGCTGACGGAGTGGAGCGCGAGTGTCTCATGCGCCAGATGTGCCGAATGCAAATCGAGCTGTCGGGAACGTGTCAGAAGAGCTCGGATGATCTGCGCGTGATGATCGCTGAACGGCACTGATGAGAAACGCATGAGGTACATACCGTACCGTGACCGTAACCGTAACCGGGGGACGACGCCTGAGAGGCCTGGGACGCTGGGCAATTACTGTATCACGCCATCTTTTGTGATGAGAGTGTGCACTTTGTAAGGGTTGCTCAGTGAAGTAAAGGAAAGTGCTCTTGAAATTCCTGGAAGGAACACCTGCTCCAAACAGCCTCACATCTGAGGACGGAACACTCGGAGATGTGCCGCTTGAGGAGAGGGGAAAAAAAAAGCTAAAAACACTGGCTGTTAGTGAGAAACAGCACGGAGAACACTCGTTGTAGACGTCCGTCTTGTGGCTGAGAGGCCTTCTACATCCTGGGTTAGGAACCATCTTCTGGGAGAGATCAGCAAGTACACACATCCTGGCCGGCTCCAGACACCAAGAGGTAGAAACGAAAATGTTCTCAGCGTTAAGCTTCCAAACACACGCCTGCTTTAATTCGTTCCTCTGTATCGCAGAACAACCTGTTCACCCTGAATATGTTGAAGCACCAAAATTCACTTCGCCTCAACTGTCTTTTTTTTTTTTTTTTCCTCTGAAAGCTTTGTGAAAAGGAAACTAACCACATCCATCTGAAGCAGCGATTTCACCCTCTCTTGGGGAGAAGCCTCTGAAATTGAACTTTCCAACACTACTTCTCACATGACGGAAGACCCATAAGAGTGCGCTCGTCTGAGCTGTCTCGGCTTCAGAGGTCTTCTGCTCTCAGCTTTGAAACCGACTTCTGCGTGTAACAGATAAACTAAGAGCACTTTTTGTAAAGCAGATGAGAAAACATGCTGCAACACAATTGGGCGGCTCAGAAATAACCATCTTGCCTGCTTCACGTCTGGAACGCCGGCCTCCCAGGAACTCCATGAAGGTCCAATAAACATGTGGGAATGTCTCGAGGCGAGATCAGGACCATACAGGGGACGTGGCAGCCGCTCCCAGCCGAGTTGCTGTAACGTGTGACAGATGCGTTATCCATCCATTTTCAAGGATCAGACGCTCCACTCGCGGAATGTTCATGGGAACATGGGTCGTACGGTCTTCCTCAAAACGTCTGTACGGTTCAAATGTTTTATCGCGGCTAAGAGTCTCATCACTGTACTGTGCTCGAAGTCGTCCGTAAACATCACTCGCTTTTATGCCTTCATTCAACCAGTCCCGGTTTGACTTGAACGCCTCATAACTCTGACCAACACCCGTTAGTGTCTAAGTCTGACGACTTCAGCTAATAAACAATAAAAAAACAACAAGGTCCTTTTGTTTATTTGCTTTAAATGCTTTCGAGTTAAAATTCTTTTTAAAATTTTTTTTATTAATTTCAGTGTTATGTTTAAGTTCCTTTTAAGTCTAAATTCCTTTTATGTTCTTTATATTTTAAGTGTAATTTCATTTTACATTTTCATTTAGGTCCAAATTTGTTTAAAGTCTAAATTCTTCGTTTGTTTAAGTTTACATCTAAATGACTTTTTAGAAAATTACTTTTTAAATCTAAATTATTTTTAAGTTTAGTTCTTTTATTTCATTACATTCTTAAGTTCATGTCTAAATTTCTTTTAAATGTAAATTCATGTTAAATGTACAGTCCCTGAAGGTTTAACTCCCATTTGTGTCTAAATTCCGTTTATAGAGTTTCTTTGCATCTTCATTTGAAGTTCAAAAAATTCTCTGAATTAACAAGTTCTTTTAACTTTAAGTTCTAAAGTTATTTTAAGGCGATTTTATTTTGTGTTCTTTTTAAAATTCCTTTTAAGACGACAATCACGTTTTCACAGGGTCATGAAAAGTATTTGCCCCTTCCTGATTTTTTATTTTATTTTTTATTTTAGTCATTTTTAGTTTGTCACACTTAAATTACAGTCTTGCTCAAAAGTTTGGGCGCCCCTTGATATCAGATTTTGGTGATTTTTGTAATTGAAAAGAAGTTAACACAAAAATGCACAATATTTTATGTCATAAATCGAACAAGGAGAAAAAAAATAAAATAAAAACATTATTGTGGCGCTGTGCAAAAGTTTGGGCACCCTACATAATCAGTACTCAGTAACACCACCTCTGGCAGATATCACAGCTCGCAAACGCTTTTTATATCCAGATAAAAGTCCAGATTTCCGTTCTTGTGCTTGGGATTTTCTCCCATTCTTCCTTGCAAAAGGCTTCTAGTTCTGTAATATTCTTTGATCGTCTTGCATGCGCAGCTCTTTTAAGATCTACCCACAAACTGACAGCTAATGACAGCTGTTCCCATGCATCAGATCTAATGAGATGATTAATAAGGTCTGAAACCTTGTAAAAAGAATCTGAGCTTCTGGAACTCTTAGATAAGTGATGATTGCATGTTATGTGTGACTGTTGGTTGTTGGTTTTATGCCAACATAATGTACACCTTACAACAAGTTCCACTTTTGTCTCATCGGTCCACCCAATATTTGCCCAAAAGTCTTAGGTATATATAATCAGGTTTGTTTTGTTTGTTTGTTTGTTAGATGTGAGACGAGCCTTTGTGTTATTTTCGGTCAGCAGTGGCTCTTCTCACCTTGGAACTCTCTCCTGGATGCTGTTTTCGCCCCGAGTCTCGTTCTTATTGTTGAATCATGAACGCTGACCTGAACTGAGGCGAGTGAGGCCTGCAGGTCTGTAGATGTTGTTCTGGGTTCCTTTATGAGCTCCTGGATGAGTCGGCGTTGTGCTCGCGGGGTAATTTTAGTAGATCTGGCGCTCCTGGGAAGGTTCACCCCTGTCCCGAGTTTTCTCTGTGTGTTAATAACGGCTCTCGCCGTGGTTTATAAATGGGTCTGTAACGCTTTCCGGACGGACACACGTCAACGACTTTGTTTCTCATCTGTTTGTGAATTTCTTTAGATGTTCATGTTGCTCATTGAGATCTTTCAGCGAGCTTCACTTTGTCAGACAGGTTCTGTTTAAGTGACTTTTTTGATGCAATACATCTGGCAGTAATCCGTCCTGGGCGTGGCAAGTGAACCGTAACTCAGCGTTCCAAAAATCACAGTTCGTTCCTGATTCTGCGAGGGGGCAGTTAGTTCTTCACACCGGGCCAGGTGACGGCCATTCATGCGGTTCTCAGTGAAATAAAATGCCTGAAGGTTTGAGTTGACTTTGTTTGGAGGTAGTTATTCTGGAATAGAATCTATTATGCAAAAGTATAAGTATAATTACACGTTTTTAATTGGTTTGTGCTTCGGGATTTTCTTCCTCGTTCTGTGTGAATCTGTACAGTCAGGCCGCTCGGTTGATGCTTATTGAGTTATTGGAATGTGTGCGTTAGATAAGTCAGGAAATCTGCAAGGGATCCGTGAGAAAGTCTGTACTTCGAGATAAGGAATGTGTGAGCATGCAAAATGTACATAGCTCATCAGAAATTAACAAGTGAATTACGAGATGGTTCAGCATTCTCTTTCCTCCCTTGCAGCCTAAAGAATGAATTCACGGGCATTAAACTGCAGACGGAAGAAAAAGAGATACTGATGTATTTATTTATTTATTGATTTATTTATTTATTTTCAGCCGTCTGTTCCGCGGGGGTTTGGACGCCGCAGCGCTGCTCGTTGGCCGCGACATTTTCAGACGCTTTAATCCAACATGCAGAGCCGCGAATGCTTTTAAAGTAACGCGAAGCCGTGAACGTTCCAGTCGTTAATGCGGAAAGTTAACAGGAGAACTGGCGGTAATACTCCGTACTGTACGGTAATAGCGGCTGGATGATCGCTGACGATCCAGAAGGAGGAAATTGCAGAAGTTGCGCGAACACAACGCGTTGAAATCAATACCAATAAAACCGAGCCATTTGTTATCCTTGTTATAACCAGATACAAATGTTGCCGCATGCGGCGGCCAAAACGCTAGTTAAATAAAATAGATTTCTTGTTTACGCCGCTCGGTGAAGAAGGTGCTGTTACGAGAAGAGCGCTCGCCGCATTCATTTCATATTCTGGACGGCGTGGCGACGCGGAGATTTGCGTGTTTGCAGCTTTGTGCTCCTTATTACCGCCACCCTCTCATCTGCGCCGGTTCCCTACTGTGCATTCATGCATGAATTAAGTTCTTTCAGCGAGAAGAGCCTATCTGAGGTCGGGGAAATTAGACTTTATGATGGGGCTGGGACAAAGACCAAGAAAACAAGGGCTTAAATCTTGTACAAAGGATTATCCGAGCTTGATTAGAAATTCAAAAGCATTACCAGAGCTGAGAGAATTATGCTTTATAAAGAAGCTTACACAACACGCACAAGAAAGGACAAAATGTACTTGTGTTCGTAAGCGACTGGAATTGGGAGGCGTGAGGTTGAAGGAAAAACACAAAGGAATCTGAACAGGTAGCCGTGATTTTGAAAAAACGAAAAAACAGGCTCAACTGAAAGTCTGACTCCCCACCACTAGAGGGCGGTATCACTTCTGGGTTACCTGCTTCCCGTCGCGTTCATTAAGAAGCGTTAGCGGAACGTATATACAGTAGTTTCCGGTTGCTCGTTGCTCATCAAGTCTTGACTATTTGAACGTCTGCAATCCTGAGGTGTGTGTTTGTTGGAAATCTGGACAAAAAAACTAATTTATTTTGGAAATTTTGGGCGCAAGAAGAATGTATGAATCATCATCCTAAAGACAAATTTTATTCAAATGTTCACAATACAGGATGTACATTCAAATATTCTTGAAATTCTAGAATATTTGGAGGACAGGATATTAAAGGATGGAACTCACAATGTCAAGAAATCACACCTTTTAGTCTTTACAAATGTCCGCCTACACAGTGCTGTCAAACGCTCCAGCATTCTCACACACACACACACACACACACACACACATGCACTGCAAGGACAATCACTTGAGCAGGCCACTCGACTGTAGATTCCTGATTGGCCGGACAATCATACAGAGACAGAAAGAACAAGGACGCGGCTGAAAGGCCCGTATTCACTCCGTACAGCTCCCGGCCGAGCTGGAGGTCAGAGCTGACTTATTCACCGACAGAAACGCGCGGCTGCTTCCCCGAGCATCAATGTTTCAGAAAGAAAAACATATTTAAAAGTAATATTTAATCAGCTCTCACACTTGATCAGTTTGTTCGGTCTGTGCAGCGGGCAAGTCAAAATGCTTTACGTTCCCAAGGCGACGACATAAAAGGAAGCGTTTGATGAAAAATTCCATCTATTTAATAACGTGAAAAGCCTTGGTTAGCGCTAACAAAGCTAGCAAGCTAATGATAGAAGAAATTCCCTGGGAAAATCTAGTTCATCTTTAAGAAATAAATATGAAACCTTAGATAGCAAGCCAAGAACAAGGCTAGTCAGTGCAAAAAAAAAAAAAAAGGCTAAAAAGCTGGCAAAAAAAATGATTTAACCAAATACCCCAATAAAGCCAGCTATTCAGTACCATGTTAAAGAATATCCAAACTAATGTTATAACTAACCAGTGTTACAGAATATACATTAAGCTATATAAATTACGTTAAAACTTTTTTTTTTTTATAGAATGCACCAAAATGCATGTTTTCGTTAAAACAATGTTAAAGAACGATATGAGCTGCAGGACTGAAAATCAGGACGTTGGGTGCCAAAAGTTTTGAGAATGACACAAATATTGCTTCAGTGTTTTTTTTTTATAAAAACACTGTAATCACAAGCGTTTCGTACGTGTCAAAGGCTTTTATACCGTATACACACCGATCCGCTATAAGATCATTAAGTAGCTCCGCCCCCTTTGCCACCAAAACACTAGCGCACTGTGTGTTCTCACAGCTTTCTCTCGGGAACATAAGGCTTGAACCTTTTTTCGTGAATTTAAGCTACAGTACACTAGCCCGTGTAACACTAGCTCGGGTTACACGGGCCGGCCGTCTCTCCCCGTGTGCACCAGTGAGCCTCGGACACCCCGGACCCTGTCGCCGCTTCACCGGCTTCCCTTCCGTGGATCAGTCTGGGGACGTCCCACAAGAGCTGCGGTTTTGGACTTCTCTGACCCAGTGATCTAAAACTGACCAAAAGTGCATACTGTATATGAAGACCTACTCAACTGTATGCAGCAAATGGTTCCACGTTTTATCCATTTGAGAAAGACTTATCATACGTTTTTTTTTTTTTTCCATTTGTAGGTACATTTGATGTTAACAAGGTAGCTGTTGTTGCTGCTATTAACAATTATTTTTATTTAGACCGGAAAGTGTAAACTATGTCATGAAGACTTTCTGAAGTTTGACACTGAGAGTGGAGACTCCTTCCATACCGTTGTAATTAAGTCCACATTTCCTTAAAGAAAACTCCACCCTTACCAATCATTCCTCAAGACAAAAAACGACACCGCGTTCATTGGCATACAAAGTCAATTTATAAACAACAACAATAACAGATGTACAAGACCGGTACGTTCAAGTCAAAAAGGGACTTTTGATTGTGCAGAATAACAGAACACAATAAAAACTGTCTCTATTACAGAATGTCTCTATATACTCCCCTGCTACACTAATGCGCTTATCCCAGAGTTTCACTGGAGCTTGGATACCATCAAGGTTAGGTCTTCTCTGTACGCCTGAGCTGGAACGCTTGCTTCATGTCCGAAGTGCTGGCCTCCCACAGACTCTCATACCGTAACTGTGTTCTGTTAGTTTGCACAATCCAAAGTCCTGGTTTGACTCGAACGCCCCGTTGTACATTTGTTATTGTTGTTATTCATGATTTGACTATGTGCGTCAATCAATGCGGTTTAATAAATATATACGAATCAAGTTTTGACGCATGTTTAATGAGAAAGATCTAACAGTAAAGGTTCTAAATCATCACACACGAGCCCCACTTGAGCTTACGCGGCGCATCGCGGTACCGGGCGTCTCCTGCTGAGGGCTATGACTCACTTAAAATGTTTAACGTCATGCTTCGGATTGTAACAAATCCATCAAACAACGTGATTTTCAGATCCACAGTAATGAAAGGAACTGATTTTCACGCACAAAATAAATCGATGTCATCCTGGGTTTTGTTCTTCTGTGTTCGCTGTGAAAGAACGTCTGATTAACTGCTCACCACGAAAACGAAATCCCGAATTTCTTAATCGCGTTACTTTAAAGTTATTATGCATTTTGTCCCCAGCACCGCTGCAGAAATTTATTAGAGTCTGCTAGCTGAAAGCTTTACTGCTTCCTATATTGATTGATTAAAGTGTGTAAAGAAACAGCGATATGCAGCAGCACAAATAATCCGTGACATGATAAAACACAGACAGTTTGCTTCTTTTTTTTTTCTTTTTTTTTCCCCCCTCTAAAGCCTCGTCGCTGCTCCGTTCCAAAGAGCTCTTTTAAATCAATCGAGAAAACCTGCTCACTGAAAATATAAATCTCCGTCAAACTAATTAATTAGCTTGTTGGCGTTCGAGCGTTGTGACCCAGTGTTCCATCTTAACCGATGGTTTTAAAAGCACTCTGGCACTTGGCTGAAATAGATGAAGTGTTTTGTTTGGATGTTAAAAATTCAATACTCGTGTACGAGCTGAAACATCAAAACAGCCCTGACTAATGCATCAGCGCCTGCGCTCGGCGAAAAATTCATAAATCATCACTGCGAAGCGGGAAGGCCGAGCTGGAGAGCGAGCACGCTGGAGGTTAGAGGTTCAAATCCAAGGAGCCAAAGAGCCACCGTTAGATCTGCATCTTTTTTAAATCAAAAACACATCAAACTTTTTATCCATGTACTTACTGTATAGATGGAGAATGTAGAGTGATGTTCCTCTAACCTACCGGCCTCTTTCTTTTTTTCCCCGCTCTCGCTCTCGGAGTTCAAGAAAAGGCAAGAAAACCACTTACATCAGAGAAACCGCACTGCATAGACTCCTCTGTCCTGAAGACTCGACTACTGTACATCATACATCATGTCGTGTGCGTTCGATTACAAGAGGAGAGAGAGATTACATGAAGGTGAAAGCAATCAAGAATTAATAAAAGCAAGGACAAGCAAAAAGAAACAAGTGAAGGTGAGAAAGAAACAAAGAAAAGGAAGGAAGAACAAAATGTATATTTATAGGAAATAAATAAAAATGACAATAAGTAAGGAATGAAGGAAGAGAAAAGAAAGAAAGAAAGAAAGAAAGAAAAAAAGACTATTCATGTGGAGCGTCTGCTATTCATGCTGATCCCGAGTTGTTGTTGTTGTTGTTGTTGTATTTATTTCTTTTTTAATCTGGATTTTGATGGATTTCTTTGCACTACGTATTGATTTTGGATTATGAACTTCGCTCCAGTCTATCGAGCTGAATTTCTCTTCGGCTTCCTGCCTTTTTTTTTTTTTTTTGTAACAGTCTTCAGCTAAAAAAAAAAAAGTATATTAATAAATAAGCGCACTGCTTAACGTGTGCTTAAAATGTGGACTGACCGCTTCGCTGAAATAAATGTAGAAATGAGAACAGTCACAATCCAAGTTATTCATGCTTCACTTCATTCGTTGCCTGAACCGTTCTTGGATTTTCCTTAAGCTAAACTTTAAACTTTAAAGATAAACTTTTGTTGCGTGATAGAAAATTAGCACGCGCGAGCCTCGGTTCTTTGCTAACATTAAGGAGCAAATAGAATTCGTAGCCAGGTGACTATCAAACTAAACCCAGACCCAAATGACGTAACATCATTATACAGACACACACTGTATCATCGCCTGTTAAATCTTTGAAGGTCCAAAAGAATGACGCAATTCCAAGCTCTCCTGACTAGCAAGATCTGTTCAAATCTCAGTGCTTATTCGTACTGATATGAATCCTTAACCTTTACATTGTCAGAAGATCCCTGACCGTACAAAAGAGATTTCAAAAATGCTCATATGCCCTACATACAGTTATGAAAGATTTCTGAAGGGCGTTCAAGTCAAAACCGGGACTTGTGCTGACATTTCTGGTGAATGAAGGTGTAACTTCAACAGCGAGTGGATCAGCTGTCGGCAGTTTGGCTAGGAGTCGTCGCCACATCCCGCGTCCTCGCCCCTAGACGTTCCTACATGTTTCTCAGGATACAGAGAAAACCTCCTTCCATGACGGTGTCCAAGCACTACTGAGACGCCGGGATAAGTGCATCAGTGTAGCAGGGGATTACATAGAGAAATAAAGATGGGTTGTGTTGTGCAGCTCAGCTTTCCTTTCAGCATGCAGCACACTGGTGAGGTTCAATTCGGCTGTCGTGTTAAATCAGCGATGACCTTGATTTGAGCAAGAAAACCCAAAACAGCATGAAGAAATGAAAATATTACATAACTACTGTACTTTCCATCAAAAAAAAAAAAAACATTACAAACTACATGGCTCGGGTTTTTACTAACGTCAGCTTTATGAATCTATAAACGTTCTTCCGTACATTCCAAATAAATAATAATAATAATAATAAATTTAGGTGTAAATAGGCTACGCATGTCTTTATAAAACCTGACAACTCATTTACAAAGCAATTAGAAATTTTTCACTGGATCCAAATATGCTGTACCGCATCCAAATCCAAACCTTTCTTTCCCTTTCTCTGCTAATTAGCTTCTTTCCTCTCTAGTCAAAGAGGTCAGACTGCAGCTCTCAGAGTCAACAATTTGGTTAACAGCGCCCTGGTTTTCCCAGCAGGCCCTGGAGGAACGATTTAACAGCAGCGCTCCGTGCGCACGGCGTGTAGTTGACGGGGATCAAACCGTCAGGTTGCTGTCAGCGCTAACGCAAACGCAAATTAGCTTTAAACACTGAATTGTTAAGATCCTTATTAATTCATGACTACGCTCTTGTTGTGTTTTTTTTTTTTTTTCTTTTGAAGTTAACATTAATAATAGGGTTTTAAAAAGCTAATTAGAAAGAGTACACGTGTTTACAAGCATTCTCTCAGAAAACTGTTGCGGAAAAAACTTTTCTCTGACTCTCTTCGGATGACTAACTCAGAGCTCAGTGAATTGCTCTCATGATTACCTTGTGAAACGCGTATCACCGCTGCGTAGGTGCGATTCTAGAAACACGGGCCTCTATAATTAGGCCCGAACCTTCAGTATGAGCCAGGCAGATAAAGCAGGATTTCCAGCAGTGGGTGCATTCTCTGCTGATTATCCACCACGCTAATTTATAGCTAGTACGTGCTTCATGTGATTAGCATTAGCATGTCAATCTCTGAGGGTTTTTCCTTTTTTCTTTTTTTTTTACTTTATCTGAATTTGGTGTCTAATATATTTGGCTCTGCTGAGAGGCCAAGGAGGATTTCAGCATTCACATCAATCTTGGAAGGACTTGATGGTTTATTAAAACTTTTAATTAGCAGACGACTTCAAGGCTTGTACCCGAGCTTGCGCTGCAGTATTGCTGTTAATAGCCTGTCGACTTCCTCTCATGCAGAAAGGGATTTATTGAAGTGCACTTGACCTTGGCAGCCAGCATGTCATATTCATTTGAACCCTTGCGCAGAGTCAAACTAGCGTGCTAATAAGCTAGTTAGCAAAAAAATGAATGAAGATATGTTAGCTTTAAGAAAGCATATTCGGGCCATGGCTGTATAAAATGTATATAAAGGGAAAAAAATATAAATAAATAACTAGAACACAATTCTAGTTTCAGACTTGTGTTTTTGTCTGTGGAGATGTTGTGTACAGTAGATCACCTGAAATGCCACAGATTCAATAACAAACTTCCCCCGAGATACAGTGGTTTTGTTAATAATGTATAGAAAATACACAATGTTGAGTATGAAAACTAGCCTTAGCTAGCTTAAAGCTAAACTAATAATAATAATAATAATAGCATCAAGAGCACTGGGTGCTAGGAAACCTAGCTCACATCAGGTAGCTTCAGGTTTGGTGTAAGTTAGCTAGATAACATGAGGTATCACTGCAGAAACATCTGACTGGTCAAACAAATTAAAATAAATAAATAAATAAAAAAGAAGATACAACAATAAGCCTATTATTTAATTATGAATATTTTCTGCTTCATTTCTGCTAAGTATGCAGAGAAAAAATGTTAGCAAAAACATTATGGCTAGCTAGCAACAAAGATTATGGCTAGCTAGCTAAAGTTAACTAAAAAAAAAGATGAAAATGTTTTAGGTATCACAAAAATGTTTTTCTAAAAAAACAAACAACTTTCAACTTATATATTGTTAATGCTAGTCAGTGGTCATGTTCAATATTGCTAATTTTATCCAATAAATACCTAATGCTAATGCTAGCAAGCGTAGTACATAACATGTAACTGCAGGTTACTGGTTAATCTTTGTTAGCTTTAGTACGTTACTAGCAAAAACCCAGTAGCTAGTTAAATAAGTCGTAGCTCTGCATACTTATTTACTCCATTCCGGAGGCGGGTTTTGTTTGCTTGTATGCCGAAAACGTTTCATATGCCGAAGCAAATTTCTTGCAAAATTTCAGTTCTTAAGGCGGGATCTTAAGTTGAGATCAGCCGCAAGATGATTTTTAATCTGGCTGAAGTTATCACCTATTGAACTCACTTCTCACTTCATGTATGTTGCTGTTAGCATGAAACGTTCTGCATGTTTAATGCGCGTTAATCTAAATGAATGCATCATTGGGATGCTTTTGTTTTTAACTTGTGACCTTCAGCTCCTGTTGGATTGGACGCAGTTTTCCGCTTCTATATTTATTAACAACCTCGTAGAAATGACACGCTCGGAATAAGGCGCCAACAGTCCCGCGAGGGCCATGGCTGATTTCCCAGGCATCCCTGAGGAAATCTGACATGACAAATCGTATTAGGTCGGCGCTCAGGCTTAATTGCTGGTGGTATTGTAAGCACGGCAGATGTGGATGTGTGAGCCAACATCCGTGGGCGTCCCGTGCAGATAGATCATTACAGAGCGGCGCGTATCGGCGCTCGGTTACTTAGTACAAGTGATCGTTTCATCCGGCGTAATAAGATGCGATGATGCGGAATATTACACAAGCGTACCGCGCTCTCAGTGTGTCTACCGCCGACAGGAATAAATGACAAGTGTGGTGCAGATTGATCACCGGCTGCCATGACGCCCACGTATCATGACATTTATAATGCATGGCTTCACCTGAGGGGGAGGCAGGAGTGCCAATTACACGCCACTCTTTCAGGGCCCCGGGTGCCACCGGGGTAATTACACAAGAGCACAAGACACCGGCGGCGCTGGAACGGACAGAACTCTAATTTGTACACCAGGACGGCGGGGGCGGTCTGAGATTTTATTATGCGGATGTAGAATGTAGTGATTACTGTACGATTGTACTGCAGGGTCCAGAGGTCCAGCAGGAACCGGTAAAGAAGCAAATCTGACATTTTTAAAACATTTTCTAGTTTAATTCAGGCAGGAATGTTAGTCATAAGGGTATATACAGTACAAATAAGATTCTAACACAGTGTTTGTTTACTACTAAGTGCACTGCTGTATGACTCTGAGAGCAAGAACCTTTCACCTTTAGCTTTGATTCCATCACACAATGTGATGTGTGAAAATGATTCCTCATGCCCCCTGGACCACTCCTGGAATATGGCACGTGCCATCAACTTCCAATGGATCAAACCCTCCATAGATGTGATTCAGTACATTCAGGTGGTCATGTGACTTCATTTTATCTCCACATGACGTTGCTGAGTCTCGACCTGAGCGACTGAAGCGACCCCAGATCATAACACTGTCTCCAGAGGCTTGTACAGTGGACACGATGCATGATGGGAGCATCGCTTCATGCGCTTCCCTTCTCACCCTGACGCGCCCATCACTCTGGAATGGGGTCAATCTGGACTCATCCGGTCACATGACCTTTTCCATTGCTGCAAAGTCCAGTCTTTATGCTCCCTGGCAAACATAGCTCTGGTTGTCACTGTTGATTTTTGTACCATGCAAGTTTAAGTGATCTCCATTCATGATTTTCTTTCCACAAAGTTGACGGCTCAGCACTAACCTTCCAGGTTTTGATAATGTGTTGGACTTTTCTTAACCCAGTTCCAGCCATTTCAATTCTCCTTAGTTGTTATCTTTGCTTGATGCAGTGCAATAATTTCACCCTTCTGAAGTGCTGACTCTTTTTTGGCCAGGCAGTGTATGTGACAAATAATAATAAAATATTATACTGTAATACAAATCAAGAATTATTAACTGTTTCTCACTGGTTCATGCCCTAAGTTACTGTAGATGCGTTTTATGCCTGAACGATTCATACAGTAGGTTAATGTGTGGTTTATCTAACAACTCAGGAAGCCTGGAGAACTATTTCTCACGGCTACATTAAAAATATAAGAACGTCTGTCTCTTTTTGATTGGCTGAAGACTTTTGCACAATGCTGTTTATCATGGCATTACATTCATCTTATAATAAAAATACAAATTGCGACCTCGTTATATTCTCATAAACCCATCAAAAATGTAAAAAAAAATAGGGAACGGTGATAATAGTAATATTATAAAGGGGAAAAGATCTACAGAAATACATATGCATGAGTTCTCAAACTGCTTAAACTGAAGCGGATTTATCTCTTTTAACTATTTCATGAATAAATCTGAGTTGAGTAGATTTGCTCACTACTTTGATGTGACACGACGTGTAGTCAAATGAAATGAGACAGTTATTTGTAGTGGATTCAAAGCGGCTGTAGAAGCACCTAGAGCCAGCATCTTCTCTGAAACGAGTGCTTAGTAACGATAAAAAGCTAGAAGAACATAGGTAGTTGCCAGAAACGGAGCAGATGGGCGACGCCATTGTATGGCATCAGCCCAGAAACCGCGCGAGTCTTTACACTTAAGTACCTCCTTGAGTTGCAACGAGCGGCGCTATCAAACCTAGCGCAGAGACGGGTTTCGGGGAATTAATTAAATCTTGGCATTGTCAGAACAACGCTGCTTTAAGAGGAAGGCTTGCTGTGCCCAGCATGCTGATATTTTGTCTTAAGCTGCACTAATATGTTCCGGCTCCGACACGGCTCATGAAATCTGTGTGTTATGAGTTTAAAATGTATAACATTCAATATTAAAACACTAAATGATTGCATGTTCCATCGCTAGATTGCTACCTTGGTTGCTATGCGGTTGCTAGGCGATTGCTGGCAACACGCTGGTAAGCCGTTGCTATGGTATTTCAGGTGGTGGGTAGCGCGTTGCCAAATTATCTCACATGGTTTCTAGGGTGTTGCTAGGTGGTTACGAAGGAATCTAGCTAGCTGATAGCCTGCTAATTGGTTGCTATCCTTTTTCAGGAGGTTGCTAGAGTGGTAGTGTAGCGGGCGGAGCAAGTCTGTTTTAATTGCTCTCAGTATATCTGAATGTAGAAGGCTAAAAACGTTTTTCAATCAGGAAAAAATGAACTTGTGATGATTGCGATATAGCAAAGCTTTTAAGAGATACGATATGTTTTTTCAAGTCTGTGTGAAATAAAAATTGAGGTTCATGTGTAGTACATTTCAGTTGGTCTTGGTCGTTATAAATATTCCTGCTCTGCAAAACTTATCGTGGAGTTTGACGCCCAGAATGTGAGTGCAACGTGAGTAATCATGGGCAAATTTCACAACCCTGATTTTAAAAAAAATCATAGAAATCGACTATGTAGAGTATGTGCTGTTAGTGCACATATAACTATTAGGTGTCGCGGTTCCCATGGAAACCAGCACCACTCTCTGATGGATTGTTACCTGACTGTGTTCACCTGTTCCATGTTACTTCTTGATTGTTGTGTCTGTGAACCTGTTTGTTGTGTCTGATCTGTCGTGTCCATGTTTCATGTTCTGTCAACTCAAAAATTTGAGAATAAAATAATCGGAAACTGTGCCTTTTTTAAATGTTGCAAAATGCGCGTTTTTACTCTATGTACATCTCTGAATCAGAGCACACTTGCTCCTGAAACACCGAGCAGCCTGTACTTTGCTGGTCCCACCCACTGAGGTTGATTGACATCTTAGCGTTTAAAAAAAAACAAGCATTAAATACACACCAAAATATGCTTGCACGTCCAGAATGTCAATAAACTGTATAGTGTAATTATTACCCGGACATATCACATTCACACACTCACACTCTCTCTCACACACACACATAATCCACTGAGGCTGCAGCAAATTTATTCCTCTTTAATGGCAGCTCTTGTCAGACCTCAGGAAATTCTTGTCAAAAGTCTGATGTCCGGCTCGTCAGACTGACAGGCCCCGTGGAGGGACACGCTATCCTCACCTGAGCAGTACAAGGAAATAACGAACAGTCCATAGCGTCGGATTTAATTTAAATGTACGCGCGTGTGTGTGAGGGGGTGGGGGGGGGATAGGGGGTAGTATCACACCTGCCCGAACAACCCCACTGGGATCCGAGTCCTATTAAACTTATAGGCATTTTGGGGTAATTCACGACGTGACAGTGCGTTTTCCGCTGTGTCAGGACACACTCGGCCTCCCGGTGGACTCGTTAATGAGCCGCGGAGTGGATCTTCACGTCCCAGCATCCTCAGCGGCACAAAGCTGACTAGGAGCGGAGGATGTGTGGGGCTGTTAACATTTCATCATACGGTGCATTCCTCGAGCCATTTTCACTCGGATGTTAGAAAGAATCGAGCAGCGTTATCACAGAATCCCTGCACTGTGAGCCTGTTCGTGCCGAGCCATTATTTAACAACAACAACAACAAAAAAAAAAAACAATTAAAGAAGAATATGTGTAACGTGGGGACATTTTTTCCCCGTTATCATATTTTATTCCTGTTAAAAAAATCATCGTACTTTTTCCAGTTTACTGAAAATTTAATCCTGTCTAACAGGTTTTCACTTCCGACCAATCAGATTGGAGAATTCAACAACACCGCGTGATTAGTTGTTGATTAGCGCTGCAGCTAATTTTATTTTTTTTCACCAATCCATCTGATCGTAAACATTTTACAGGCGTGGTCTGGGGAGCACCAGGCAGGAGTTAAACCTTTGTGCCTGTAGTATAGAATAATAAAATTGGCCTAATTGTGATACGGTGCAGAGTTTAATGCCGACTTACGTGTTGAGGCGTGAAATGGAGTTAGCGCTGAAAAGATTTAGCGCCCGTTCAGTGGACGGCAATCGGCTTACAGAGACGGGGTGGGGTGAGAATTCCATGTCAGTTCACCTCCGTTTAAGTGCTTTAACGGGAATAATGGCGCACACACACACACACACACACACACACATACACATACACACATGCTTCAATGAAATCATAGAACAAATCTACGTTCTCATTTCACAGTTCTGCTCTCACACACACACACACACACACACACACACACACACACACACACAATAACTTCAGCAGTTCTCATATCATTTTCTGTGCTCTCCTGATTATATA
Source organism: Clarias batrachus (assembly GCA_003987875.1). Classification (NCBI taxonomy): domain Eukaryota; kingdom Metazoa; phylum Chordata; class Actinopteri; order Siluriformes; family Clariidae; genus Clarias; species Clarias batrachus. The sequence continues at coordinate 340,754 of QMIH01000445.1, read as the reverse complement.
CTCAGTGTGATTGATGCTTCTTCACACTCGCACGTCTGTTCCCTAGCTCACCGTGGCGATGGCGTGTGTATACGCTGGTAACGATGGCGGTCTGTTGGACCGTTTCCAATTCATCTTTCAAATATGTGATTTAAAAACAGAGAAGCAGCAAACCCCGTTTTGGTTTAACCTTCCGATCTGATCTTCGTCATCCTCATTTGATTAAACATCAGTGCAGCACAAACAGCAGAGTATAAATGCATTATATAGAGTTTTCTTTTTTTTTTTGCCCTTCATGCTGACACACACACAGACGTACAGTCCATCCTGCTCCTCAGTGTGGGTTTCATCATGCCTCTGATCTCACACTTAACTCCCAGACGGAGGTCGTGGGGAGGTCAGGCTGCTCTGCTGCAGACGCCACAGCTTTACTCTCCGCTGTGCGTCTTCACGCTGTAATCCACCTCATTCACTCGCTTGTCGGTTTTACTAATCGTTGAATTTTCCCTCGGCAATTTGCTGTATCAAAGCTGTAGAGGTTTCTCGTATTTTTTGTTTGTTTGTTTGTTTGTTTGTTTTTTATCCTGCTCAGAGTTATCTCATTTTTGAGTGAATGAATGAAACGCTACAGGACATGCTGCTGCTGAAAAATAATCAACTTAGACGTTATACTGTATATGAGAACCGGACGAACCCTCCGTGACATCACTCGCAGGTTTTAGATTCACGCCATTTGGCAGACACGCCCTCATACAGGACGATTTTAGCTTACTATACAGTACAGTACTATACATCTGAGCAGCTGAGGGTTCAGGGCCGCGCTCAAGGGCCCGATAATGAAGATTTTTAGTGTTGCTGGGGTTTGAACCTGGCACCTTCCGATCAGGCGTCCACACCCTGAGCTACACCTACAGTACTTCTGTTTTCTGAAGAGTGTGCTCCATCTTCAGTCTAAACCCGGGACAAATGGCAGAATGAACAGAACCTGGCTGTTGGTTGGAACACGCCAACTTACCTTGGAAGCTAAAATGTTATGGCGCTAACATTAATTTATATGCTAATGTTACTTTGGATTGGATTGGACTCCGTCATCCGTATCCAACACGTCATCCCCGTGAACTAGGTTAAACCACAACGTTTGCAGTTACGTTAGCTGAAGTGATGCGTAGCAGACAGCTAGCCGTCCAACACGCGCGTTGCTATGGAGACCAAATCTAACTATGGAGACTAAAACTGTTTGTTTGTTTTTTCTGCGTAACTGTACAGTACGTGGGCTCTATGGGGAATGACTCGCTTTTGGACCCACCTAGTGGTCATTCAAGGAACTGCATGTTTTTGGCTCCTTCGTTTGACTCTTTTTTTCTGAACCGGAGTTTGCGTATCAGACCGGCTAAACTCAAAATGTTGGCTTTGAAAGTGCACAGACTGAAGGATGTAAAAACGCACCTAAATTCGGTCTAATCTGCGATTGGTTAGATGCTTTCCTCCATATGAGCCAATCAGAGCTCCTTCCTCAGCCAGTGGATGAAACCTATGGAAATGTCGCCTAATGTTCCTCCCACCTGGGGCCAACATGCTCAGAAGGAAAATATTTATCCCAACAATCTGATCAAGTGTTTACATGAATAATGTTTACCTACTGAATGGATGGTGAAAGATTTACACCGTTTTTATTCCTACGCCTCTGCTATTCCCATTATTCTCAATATCAGGCTCCATGTAAATGCACCTTCCTCCAGTATAACACCCCAACACCAAGTCTTTTATAGGTTCTGCCATATTAAAAGCCAATTTGGCATTTAATAAATACGTTTTTTTTTTAAAATCACAAGTATTTACTACGAATAACTGAAAGAAACCCCATATGATTAAGTCTTAAACATATCACTATGCATTTTCTTTACATAAAGGCCTTAATGGGATCGCTCTATTATTTGAAAGCTACACAGTACTTTTATAAAAGCTGCATTTCTTTATTATTTCCGATGACTCTGAGTTAAGCGAATGGCCTGCTGTGAATTTTTCCAGCCATACTAAAAGAGGAAAGGTGTAAGTTAAAGCGACGCGTATGTAAAATTGCCTTTCCATTGAACTGCACAGCAGTGCGTGAACACAAACACAGATTTACTGCTCCTTTCATATTACATTTTAACACAATGGCTGAAATCAGCAGTGCTAAATTAATCCCTACAGAGTTAAATAGCACCGGCGCGTGCAGTATATGGGCCGTTTTTCACTGAACAAGCCATTAATGGCAACGGCGTTTTATAAGAATTTAACCATAATTTACCGGTACGTTCAAGTGGAGAATCCGTTAACGGTATATCACGCCCGTAAGAAAGATACAGACGATCGTGCTGGAGTTCGGCGTCCTCCTGGGAAGGAGATGGACGAGAGTATAAAGAGCAAAGTGTGCCACAGGGACGCAAGCCATGTTGAAAGAGCTGAGACACCCAGAGACCCCGGGACTGATCTTACTCATCATGAGATTAGAGACGTCGCAACATCCGAAAGCTGCTCCCGAGGATACAAACACGTTTAAAGGCAGCTGAAGGGTGAAGGTGAAAGTTGATGCCTTCAAGTAACTTAACATGCATTAAATCGTCTCGCTCCGAGGGGGCACAAACTTTCGCACTCAGCTGTTTATCGCTGCACTTAAACCAGGTGACGTTTGCTGTAGATGGAGTTTTGTATGTAAGGTATAAGTTGAAACCTGTTGATGTTAAACTTATATGATTTTATATGAAACGTAAAGGGCTTCATAATAAAAGTCTTCATGAATTAACTGTTTTTTTTTTTTTTTTTCAAATGATACCATGTTGAATGTTGTCATGCAGATGAAAACTGCAACACTTAAAGATCAGTGTTTGTGGTTTAGTGTTTGACATTACCATAAACCACTTTGCTGGTCTATATTCTAGGCTTTATTATCTATTTGCATATAAACAGCAGTCTAATGGATATTGACAAGTCTGTGGACAGGTCGCTGTCCGCTGTAACTCACTCATGATTTCCTGAGCAAGCCGTTCCCATTCTTCTCCTGCCAGACTCTCGGCCGCGCACAGGCGCTGATATACTCCAGTGTTCGGCTTCGAGTCTGCGCATCAGGAAATTACTGCTGCGCATCAGACCGGCCAAAATGATTTGCCTTTGAAAGCGCGCAGGCCGCAGGATGTGAACACGACTCCCCGCAAACGCCGGCTCTAAAAGCTCGTTCTGGTTATTGCAGGCACAGAGGACGACAGGCAGTGAAAGTAATGATTCAAATGAAAATAATTAATGAGCAGCGCGAGCCAGCCTTTGCCACTGTTTACTGTTTCTCTCTAAAGCAGATTCACAGAAGTGCTGTTTTATTACGCCGCATCATCATCTCGATGTGGCGTTCAGGAGAAACGCCGCGGAATAAAAGCTAATTAGGACGCAATTGGTTTAAAACAGATATGCAGTTTTAGGAGAAATACATTTCATTTCCAGCATGACTGTTACCGTTGTTGTTTTTTAAATCACAAAACCAGAGACCTACTTGCCTGCTGTATGTCCAAGATAAATAACATTTCCCAGTCACAAAAAAAAAAAAAAAAACGCTGCTTGTTTGCAGACAAGCAGAAATGTCTTTGAATTATTTTAAATTGCTAGGTGCCTCTGCAGGAGATTGTTCGCTGTTAGAACGTACTTTCATGTATTTATGATCTGGGAGACGTTGGTTGCTAGCTCACAAGCTCACCTGCTTGACACTCAGAGCTATTTGCGTTTATAGAACGTTAAAACACTTTACGGGAAATTTAACAGTATACAGTAACACTTTGGGTGATTATTGGTGGCAATGAAATCTTTTCATGCACAATGTTGGCCATGTAGATAAGAATGAATAATGATGTCCCAATAGACAAAAATTTGACTGAGCCGGTCTCGAACCCACAGAATGTCTGACGTTGGCCCAACTGAATGGCTGGTCTCGTGCTGACCCAATGAAATGGCTGACATTGGCTCGACAGAACGGCTGTGGTCGGGCCAAAAGATGAAACACCACTGAGCCAGCGTGGACCCAGTGGATGGTGCCTGGTGATGGTACAGTGCTGGTGAGGCGGATTAAAAAGGCTCTGAAATCTTGTTGATCCTCCTGGCCCAATGTTGGCCCAAAGGGATGTCTGGCTTTAGGCCCAGGGGAAGGGCTGGCACTGTCACGGTAGAATATATGGAACTCAGGGGCGGATCTACTGGGGTGGCACGGGGTGGCAATTGCCACCCTAAGAAAAAGCCTTGCCACCCCATTGGCCACCCCAGCACTAGTGTCCTAGTGTTCTAAAAATAAAAGAGTTTTTTTTTATTTATCTGACGTTCCAATCCAGATATCAGGTTCAAGTCAATCACACATCAGCCTTTATTTCATTTTTATAGGACAATGTAAGAATGTGCACCCTAGTGTATACACCCAATAAGAATAGTATGCTTGCTTTAGTGTTGCCACCCCTCATAATTTTAATGCCATCCCCTTGCCACCCCATGAATAATTTTATAGATCCGCCCCTGATGGCACTGAATGAATGAAAGTTGCACAGCTTTTTCAATTTTTGCTGGCCAAATAAAATATTTCACAGTCGTAGATGAGCATTAGCGACTCTGAATTCAAACTAACGCGGACATTTTTACATCCCCCTAACTTACCGAGTACTGAAGCGCCGCTACTCCGTAACTGTTAAACTGTTTTTCCTCAAACGTTCGTTAGCTGAGCGCTCGCGCGGCCGTGTGTGCTGGGGTGGAGCAGGACGCTGTTGCTGGAAAAAAAAAAAAAAAAGTCAAGGCAAAGTGGAAGAAAGAGAGATACGGTTAGGAATGTTTAGCTCCCTAACTTCTGTACAGTGCGGTAACATGAAGCCTAACGTTAGCTAAACTCCCCTCGGTAGTGTCAGGGTGCCGCAATATAGCGAACAAATGATAAGCCTTACACTGTCTAAAATAGCTGTAGGCTAACCGAAACATATTAATAAATAAATATTTACCAAGAATAAAAAGTCCACAAAACAAGGCATCTTCACCTCTTTAGTGCAGTTTGATAGCTTCAGTCCGGCAGCGGTGATGGGCTGCAGGTCTTATAAATCATTACTTGCATCCCAGTGAGGCTAAATTGCTGGCTCAACTTGTTTTTTGTTGCTTATTTAGTATGTGTCTCCAAAGTTTTCAAGAACACAATGTTATCTGTTGTCTCAACAAATACCACTGTAAGAATTTCAACCAACAATACAATATTAATTCATGCCAAATTGATCTAGTTGGATTTTTTTACAGTGTAGAAGGTCTGGTGTTGGCGCAGTGGAATGGCGGATTTGGGTCCAGTGGTTGTCCAGGGGAATGGTACTGTAGATGTTGGTCCTTGCTGATATCGGCACAATAAAATATCCACCATTTAATGAATGGAACGACTGAAGAACCTCAGTGGTAGAAGAACCTCACCTGGTCCCTCAACACCACGAGAAAGTCCAACAGCGTCTGTTCTTCCTGAGAAGGCTGAGGAAGGTCCAGCTTCCACCACCGATCCTCATCACCTTCTATAGAGGGACTATCGAGAGCATCCTGAGCAGCGGCATCACTGGGAATTGTGAATTGTGCCATATCGGACAGCGAGACCCTACAGCGGATCGTGAGGACAGTAGGGAAGATCACGTCTCTCTCCCCTCTATTGAAGACATCTATCTATCTTTGCTGCTAATTACAAAGGAACGTTTACTGTTTACTCTTTCTCCTCCCACTAGCTCATTACCACAGAGTATTGTAATGTCATGTTGTCGCATCGTCACTTTGTCGCTCTTGTTTGCACATTTATGCACTTTATGTTGTCTCTTTTGTAAAAAAAAAAAAAAGGAAGAAACAAAAGAAAAGAAAAGAAAAACGTAGATAGTTCTCTGTTAGCTTAAAATGTCAATCTGTCTCGTCTCAGCTAGCCAGCTACTTAGGTTTCTTAGTTAGCTAGTTATTATTTTTGATAACCTTTTGTTGCTAATTTATGTTGTCATGTCATTCTGTCTCGTCTCAGCTAGCCAGCTACTTAGGTTTCTTAGTTAGCTAGTTATTATTTTTGATAACCTTTTGTTGCTAATTTATGTTGTCATGTCATTCTGTCTCGTCTCAGCTAGCTAGCTACTTAGATTTCTTAGTTAGCTAGTTATTATTTTTGATAACCTTTTGTTGCTAATTTATGTTGTCATGTCATTCTGTCTC